>CM050322.1:31232791-31397210 GCA_027475135.1 Bactrocera correcta | reverse complement strand
ACGTCGGGTTTCTCTTCTCATACAATTGCATTCCAAAAAACTTGAATCATTTTGTCACAGAGGCCACTAAGTTTGAGCAGTTTTCTCTGCTCATATAGCAAAGAGGGAGATATGGAGGAAAAAAGTCACTGGAGTAGAGGCGCAGTGAGCTTTTTCGCGGTTAGGTAAGAGGAAAGGTTGGAGGGAGAAGTGTATGTAGGCAACTTTCCGTTCATCGTAGGTTTAGACTACCGGATCAATATAATGTTTTTCAACAGATTAGCGGCGGACATACTGAAGAGAGGGAGGTGAGCATTTACTTCGCCAGCAGAGCGACATTACGTGCGCTGAGCTCGCTAGCTATGCGACCAGTTCCTCTGCGCTGCGAGGTCTTTCTGGCCTATAGTAGAGCGCAAAATCTTATTTCCCTGGGCAAAATTCATCTTGCCGCAATTCTCGGAGTTCTTACTGCACTGTGCGCAAATAGGCATTCATGCGGTTAAGCTTAAAATCTTGTGACACCCTAGCTGACAAAGTTATATGGAGAAGTGTTGAAAGGAAATATACACGCACTTTCTCCTCCATCGTCCAACTTTTGCGAGAGTGATGACTACGGAAAATTACAGGAACTGTTCTTTTTTAAAAATATTTATTGATTTATATTCATTTTTTTTTTTGTATTTTTATTTATTTGGATTTTTCACCGTTGTAATCAGTTAAGTCGTAAGATAACTCTTCAAATAATGGTATCGTTATTCGCATCATTTTAATATAATACCACTTATGTTAGCCTTAGATGTTGTTAGATGATAAAATTAGAGAAAACTATTATTTTCTACAACATATTACATACATGCCAAATACATATAAGTATGACGTGCAATGAGTGCCCTTATGACCCTAACCACCTCTTTGCTTGTACAGATTTACAGAACATACTACCTCGCAAACCATCGAACATGCTAAGAGAAAGGAGTTCTTTAATCTACTTATGCTATTTAAATATAAATCAAATTGAATGATAACCATGACCACTCTCTATAAAATGGTTATAATGAGAACTACTAAATGGACTACAACTCATTAAATAAATACGGTAGAAGCATTTAAAAGTGTAGGAGTAGACTCCTTAGTAATCGGTATGAAAACTGGACAATGAGTGTGCCGCCAATCTTTAGGTTAAATTCTATAACTCAGGAACTACGAGGGCTGCTATATATATTTCTGGCCTAATAATCAAAATGGGCATATTTATCAACGAAATTTTTTTTTTGTTTTTTGAAGTTATACTTCTTATACGACGCTGGAAAAGGTTGCGTTAAATGCAAGTTGCGCAACCTTGCTCAATATGAATCTAACGCAACCTTCAGGTTGCACGACCTTGCTCCATATGAATGTAACCCAACCTTGTCTGCGAAGATGTTCGAGCAGCAAGCGAAGCGGTGACCATCGGCGATCGTTTGTTCGTTTCTTTCGGCACAGCTCGGCCGACACAACACATGCTAATGCTGTTGTTGTTTTTGTAGAACAATATTTCAATTTTTGGTTGGTGACATATTCACATGTGTGCGCATATGTATGTTTGTATGCTTGTGCATTATTGAAGCTAAACTTCTCTTTCTTTCGTTTGTCTTTCATTTCTGCGAATTCTCAACTATTTAGTTTGACTTTTGGTTGAAATACTCTGCGTTGGCCTTTGAAAAATTAAGACTATACTTCACAGGATCATTTCTGTAGTTAGTCTTCATTTACATTTTTTGGAAATCGACCCACGATGACGAGGTACTTATATCGTTTTATCTGACAGCGGGAGGTTTATAAACTTTTTTTCTAATTTTTTCTTGTGGCATATTGCAAATGATGTTTCTTCGAAAATCGCTCGCTTGCAACGGATATAACGACTTCTGAGTGGTGATTTTAATGAATAAATTCCAAGGTATTACACAAAACTAATGCAATCAATAAGTACAGTACGCTTCTGTATGTTTGTATGCTTGCGCATTATTTTTCTTTCGTTTGTATTTCATTTCTGCGAATTCTCAACTATTTTGTGTGACTTTATTTCTTTCGTTTCTGCGAATTCCTTGTGTGACTGTCGGTTAAATACTCTGCGTTAGCCGTTGAAAAGATAAGACTTCACAGGATCATTTCTGTAGACAGTATTTATTTACTAATTAATTCGTGTTCTATATAATATTGACGTAGTATTTGTAGTATAAGTACACAGTGAATAGAGACTTAAATAAACAATAAAATAAGTGACACGTGATAAAACGCGGATTCCAGGTTATGTGATGGTAAGTTTCTCTTGAATATGTCAATTGTCCCTAATAGATGCACCTTGTGCAATAAACTTGTGCCAGAGATAAAGAGATGTTTAACTCCTCTCTCACTGGAAGTGAGAGAGCAATTGTTAAACGTCAAAACCACCTAAACTTGATCAACTGTCAAAGTTTAGGTGGTTTTGACGTTTAGCAATTGGAAACGAGCGATGGCCAGATTGAAATCTTACCAAAAAATATATAAACGGAGGGATTTGTTGCATCGTTAGAAAATGTAAAACAATGAATGTTAAGTAAATTAGTAATATTTAAAGGTATTTGATGAAACGTTTTGTAATTTGAAGCATCATAGTATTATTTTCAATGGAAAATGAATAAAAAAATGTAATGAATGAGAGCTAACAAGCCTAAGTTCTTGTTTTGGGTATTGAAAGGTCAAAAACAGTTCTTTCTAATATACTTTAAAAAGATTTAAATAGTTTCTCCATACTATAAATAGCCACTACATAGTAATTTTTATTCGTACTAAATGTTGGGTGTTTTAATTTAAAATGCCCAAAAATTCTTATTTTGTTCGATCTGGCCATAATGGAAAATGTTATAAAAAACGCTTATTTTGAGGCGCTCTCACGCTGGAATAAGTTGAACATCCCTTTATTCCTGCTTGTGCTCTTGAAACTAATATCAATTGGGTTGGAAAAAATTTTAATGTTTTGATTTTAAATTGATTTTACAGCGAAAAAAGACAGTGCAGCCCGTGTTTCAAGAGAAGAGAAAACAGCACAATATTATCGTGAATACCGAGCACGAAAGAAAGCAGAGCGGGAAAAGGAGAAATTGGAAATAATAGCTGGTAGTCATTCGAGGAAAAGGTAACAGCTGCGGAATATCAGAGAGCGCGTAAAAATGATTCCAAGTCTGCTGTTCCATCAATCTCTGCAGGAGCATCTATAATTACTGATGAATCAACGATCGTCAATTCACCGATAACTGCTGGGCCTTCAACGCGTGTTGATGGATTACAAAAGACAGATGGTTACGCTGCATATTTTAGAAACGAACGAAAAGACAGAACTACTTTCCGAGTCAAAATTCCTTCGTTTAGACTTTGCTTTATAAAATGGGCATAATCAATTTATAAAATGTGAATTTAAGTTTTCTTTCATACAAAATGGTATGAATTTCTGAATATCACTAAGAAGTATAACTTCTTCCGCGCGTAGGGAGTCCACGCACCGTTTTTTTTTTTTTGTTTGTTGGATTTGGCTCGTCTTGGAAGACCCAAACGGTCGATTGTTGTTTTGTTTCGGGCTCATACGCATAGATCCATGATTCACCTGTGACGATCTTATAAACGTCTTTTGAAGCACCGCGATCGTATTTTTTCAGCATTGTGGATTGGTCCACACGATCCGTTTTTTGAGCGATGTCAAATTGTGCGGGATCCAACGAGAACAAACCTTTTTTACGGCCAGGTGTTTATGCAATATCGAATGTATGCTGGTGGGGGAAATGCATAGGCATGTCTATATCTGAAGGTATGTTACATGACGTACGGCATAGATGTTTTCTGGCACAACGGCTGTTTTTGGACGACTTTCACGGAATTCGTCTTTGAGCGAGCGTTGGCCACGATTGAATTCGTTTTACCAGTTTTTCACAATTCTATAGGATGGTGCTTCATAGCCATACAAAGATTTTAGTTCATCGATGCACTCTTGTCGTGATAATCCACGTCGAAAGTTTTGAAAAATGGTCGCACGAAAATGTTCACGAGTTAATTCCATTTTTTGGCCGAGATGAATTATTTAATTCCCTGTAAATAAAACAATTCACGATTAAATGACAAAACGTTCTGAGTGATGTTATGCTAAAAATGTCAAACATTCCAATGGAAATGTCAGATTGCACCTGGCAACACTTAGTGTTGCCTAGTCCAGAAATATATACAGCAACCTATGTACTTAACCAATTTTAACATTATTTTGATTTTTATACGTTAACTTGGAAATATACGAAATCGGGCTACAACTAAGCCAACTGTCATAAGTTAAAATTTCGAATTTTGTTTGATCATTTTCTTTTACCCCATAAAGAGTGCACCAGTTTTGATATGGAAATGAAATTTTTGTAAGATATTAGATCTAAACTTAAACAAAAGCGTTTACTGGTGCTCTTAATGGGTAAAATTCGATCTATTATTACCATAACCTACATACACTTAACAAAAGGATAAGTTTTGGTTCGTTTTATATAATAGGTTGTCAAAAAAGTCTTGCGGTTTTTTATAGAATGATTTATTGAAATGATTTATAACGGTTTGATGACAGGCCTTCCGAAGCGTGGCGCATCTTCGACCACCTCTACACCAGAACGAAAACGTTAAAACAATCGTTGTGCAGTGGAAATGGAAACTGTATCGGGTTCATAAACCGCACAAATTTTATTGGCGTCTTGAAAGGCATTTTTGCCTTTATCGTAGTAGTACTGTAAAATATGCCGTATTTTCTCTTTATTTTGCTCCATGTTTGCGATGCTATAACTCACGAACGACTTAAAAGAAACGACAATCAATAAAACACGTGTTAGCGCGTCAAATGAGCTTTCCAACAAAGTATAGCATGACCCGATGTGACTCATAAAACTAGAACTACCAACTAGCAAAAATACCGCAAGACTTTTTTGACAAACTAAAATAACACTGTGTCCAATACCAATTCATTAAGTTATCTCAAACATTTTTAAGGTGACATTTGAATTCAAACTGCGCCCGTTTTTTTTTTTCTTAGGTTGGTAGTACTGCCAGTCACATTTATGTCAAATTTTATGTCAAAATATTCATTAGTGTTTGAGATCCGTGTCGTTTTGTGAGCTGCTAAAAGTGAGTTTTTCGTTTTTTGCGATGTCGAAATTTGTTGAGCAAAGAGTTTGCATTAAATTTTGTTTACGGAATCAATTTTCTGCTGCGGATACGTTGAGGATGGTGCAGAAAGCCTTTGATGATGAGGCTATGTCTAAAAAATTTTTTGCAAGTGGAATAGTGAGTTCCAAGCCGGCCGTGAACGTGTCGAAAACGAAGAGCGTCCAGGGCAACCATCAACCTCAACCGACGAAGCTCGCGTTCAACAAATCAAAATTTGGTGTTGAAAAGCCGTCGATTAACAATTAGGGACCTTGCTGATGAAGTTGGCATATCAAAAGGCTCAGCCATACCATTTTGAAGGATGTTCTGGTCCTCAAGCGCGTCAAATCTCGACTGGTACCGAAAACATTCCAGGGTGTCATGAAATGCATTATAACTGGCGATGAGACTTAGATCTATGCTCACGACCCCGAAACAACTGATCAATCGAGCGAATATCATGCCAAAAGTGAGCCGAGACCAAAAAAATCGATCCAAAGTTGCTCAAAAATCAAGGTCATGTTGACTGTTTTCTTCGATTATCGTGGTGTTTTGCATTATGAATTCCTTCCAACCGGTCAAACAGTCAACAAGGAATATTATTTGAACGTTATGCGTCGTTTGCGTAACGCTATCCGCCTAAAAAGGCTGGAATTGTGGAAAGACAATTCTAGGGTTTTACACCACGATAATGCACCACCCATACTGCCCTCGTAATTCGTGATCATTTCGCCAAAAACACAACCCATATCGTTCCGCAACCACCGTATTCACCTGATCTGGCGCCGTGCGACTTCTGGTTGTTCACCAAGCTCAAAAGACCGCTCCGGGGACACCGTTTTCATACGTTGGAGGAGATTCACGCCGCAACGAAGACGGAACTGAAGGAATCCCGGAAAGTGACTACATCCAGTGTTTCGAAGATTGGAAAATCCGTTGGCATAAGTGTATTGCATCGGAAGGGGATTGCTTTGAAAGGGATGAAACCTTAATGAATCTCAGTATCATCTCCAGTTAAAATGTGTCAAAAATAAGGGAAGTCGGGTCATTACTTCAGTTGAACCTTCACATACTCAATATACAAGTAAATATTAGAAGTACTTAGACTGAATCTGTTAATCTTGTAGTTCGTTATTTGATACTTCGTTAAAAAGCTTAAATGTGAACCTACTCTGTTTGATTTGTAAACATTGAACTCAAAAAAGAATCTTTAAGTTCTTACCGCTGGTGAGAGGAAAAATGAAGACCTTTCTTGAGTGAGAATTTATTCATTCTGATTTTATTTTGATATTACTGAAACGCTCTTTCCCAGAAATCATATACCTATATATGCAATTAAATCTCAAATGGTTTGCGATTACAAGCTCAAAATTGGCGATGTTGCCGTTGGCTACAGTGGCTTTACTTACGATGCCAAAATGTTTAAAAATAAATTGAACAAGCAGCATAACAAATACTCTGTAAGAATTGAATTCTGTTTCGGCTTATTAAAAGAGCGATTATGCAGTCCAAAAGGGCTCAGGATTCGAATTCTTGTTCAATCTGTCAGCATGGTCTAAGTCCAAGTAGTGCTATATCATTCAGCTAGAAGACAAATTCTTAGCTTCATATTATAACACATAATATAAAGTAGCATTTGCAACAGCGACAAATGCAACCATTCATTGAGTATGGGGACTCAATTGGTAGTAGCAAAAGCTACAAAATTCAGACCAAAGACTTAAACCTGGTACCACGGGGAGCAGTTAGCCCTTAGAGGTAGCTCCAATCTGCGCATTGGGTTTGGCCCTTTGTGGAGATTCGTGGCGGCTGTGGTTTAAACCTAAATGCAGGTAGGACAGTTTGTCCAATGTGAGGTCGCAATGCGGCCTGGTGCCGAATCCAAAGATTTTAGATGGGCCTCGAACCCGACCAAGGTGGCTAAGGATGTCCCTATCCACCGAACCAATTGGAACCAAGTTTAAGCGCAAAATGCGTTTATGCTTTGGGGCGCTGATCAACGCATTGTATTGATCTAGGTGCTTGTAGCAATAAAAAGCACCGTGAGGTACTCACGTAAAACACATTGACTGATTTCGAGACCCGTCCGCCTAATTTCTAGAAAATTTAGTACGTAGCATTCTATTGATATTCTTATCTTCCGTTGTGAAAATCAACGAAATCTGATAACAGCAATTTTAAATTCCACTTGATTCGTTCAGTTTCCAGTACACAAATCAAAAAGCAATTAATTTAAGGGGATAAAACTTTACACGAATAATGTCTTTAGTGTATGCCACCTTATGACTAAAAATTGTTTAAATCCAATAAAAATTGTTTAAGCCCTTATTACCGAATATTTAGACCCCGGTACCTATAGTTGAGTTTTGATCGAAAACAGAACATATGATTCTTTCGGCAAAATTAATTTATTTTTTCAAAATAGTCTCCTTCTGCTTCAATACAGCTTTTTGCAAGGTCCAAAATCACGTCGAACGAGTGTTTTAGCTCGTTGGCCGGTATGGCCACCAGTATGCTGGCAAATGCATTTTTCCGGAAAGGAAGAAGTCGCACGGTGCCATTTCAGGTGAATACTGGGAGGGCTTAATGGTTAAAATTTGATTTTTAGTCAAATAATCGTCCTTCGAATGTTGCGTTCTGAGCAATTTTTGTTCGTCAGTCAATGTGTGAGGAATAAATTGTTCATACACCTTTCGTAAGACCAAATTTTCGGCCAAAATGCGATAAATCGATATTTTGGAGATGTTCAGTTCCATTTCCATGAATTTCAATGATGATTTCGGCTGATTGATAAATTCACGCACAGGTTCGGTCAAAATGCGATAAATCGATATTTTGGAGATGTTCAGTTCCATTTCCATGAATTTCAATGATGATTTCGGCTGATTGATAAAGTCACGCACAGGTTCGATAATTTTGTTTCATCAATTGAAATGTTTCGGCGAAAGTTTTACCAATTTAAAAAAAAAAAATTAATGTTGGCTCTTTGTTTGAAGCTCATTTTCGCACCGATAACACTAACATACTGACACTTAAAACGCCATAACTTCACTTCCAATAAATTAAATGTCATGAAACTCTCACTGGATAATCGATATGTAGAAGGCGCCGAAACTTAGGGATAATTCTTCTGTATTAACGGTATGTATGTGTCCCAAAAATCAGTTGAATCGAGCCAATTCTTAGCTTATACACTTAATAACGATTTTCGAACTTCGGGGGGCCGTTCTACCCAATTTATCCCAATGAAAATAAGAGAGCGTGTTTTATTCATAGCAGTGTATCTTTGTGCAAAAGTAGATAAATTTGAGCGAAAACTAGGCCTAGCTCCTAACTAATATCAGGATTCGCGAGATTCTGGCTGACTTCACTCATTATGATTGGTTTTATCCGTTAAAGTATTTCCCCCTAAGTTTATACTTGCAAGTTGCAAGAGTATAAAGTGTTCGGGTGCACCCGAACTTAGCCCTTCCTTACTTGTTCAATTTTATGCTCAAAAAACTTTTATCTGTTCATTTGCATATCTTTAAATTCACTAAGAATATTCTTCAGAGCACTTTTTTTTTACTTTTTCGAGGAATCATGAAGGGGAAGGGAAATTTTGCTACCTCTGCTCCTACTGTTGCCGGTTCTGATTTCTAGTTAAGCGAACCCCATGGTTCCGCAGATGATTGTGGTAATTCGGCTGCAATATACACAAAAAATTATGAAGCTGCCCGACTGATTATTCGTTACTCGAAGATAGAACGATAATCAAGCCTAGTCTGTATACCCTTATTTCCTTGTGTCTGCAACGGACCAAAGCGAGTAAATATGTTAAATCGATCACCGAATTGTCCATTCTCTCATATAATACATATGTACGAATAAAATATTAGGGCAATTCAGAATCTGGTGCATCTGAGTTTGCAAAATTATGCAATTGCATATATTTACCATCAACAGTGAACGTCTCTTTTGTGATTTCTGTGCAACCCTTGCAAATACCATTAATTCACAGCTGATCGGTGAAGAAAAATATTGTTTGTAAACAAAATTGTGGCACAAATTGGAAATTATGCCGAAAAAAAGTTTTAAAGAAAAATTAACTGACGCTTTAATTGATGAAGCTGCTGAAGAAATTATGGACATTGAAGGTAAGAAATATTCTTATGCAAAATTTCAGTTAATAACAATTTTCTTCTAGAAATCGAAAGTGATGATGACGCAGTGGATGCAGTGTTAGATGAATTGGCTGACAATATATCTGTTATTATGGAATGTCGGCGAGGAGTTTATAGCACAATACCTAAGTCAGACATTTGGCGCAATAATATTTTGACAACACTGGACGAAGACCGATTCCGCCAAATGTTAAGAGTAGATAGAGACCAATATAATATGCTAGTTGATTTAATAAAAAACGATGAGGAATTCAACAAAGCGCACTCATGTAAGCAATTTTCTGTCGAATTGCAATTAGCAATCACACTGTTTCGATTGGGTTCGTCGGGAGAAAGCGCAGCATATAGAAAAATAGCGACAATTTTTGGAGTGGGAGATGGCGAAACTATATCGATAATAACAAAAAGAATCTTTAGAGTGTTCTTGCGTCACCAATCTAAGTATATATATTGGCCCGATGAGGTTGAACGATCGAAAATAGTATCGGATACCTTTGATGAGTTACCGTTTTGTATTGGATATATTGATGGAACCGAGATTAAATTAGCAGAATCGCCAATTGAAGACCATACATCATACTTCTCCAGAAATCACATATATTCAATAAAAGCACAAATAGTTTGTGACTATAAACGAGTAATTCGACATGTTGTGGTTGGTCACCCTGGGAGCTGGCATGATGCTCGTATATATCGAAATAGCTCACTCTTTCAACAAAATGATCAGTATTTTTCTTCACAGCAATGGATTGCTGGGGACTCGGCATACCCTTTATCTGCAACGTTAATAACCCCTTACAGAAGCAACGCAAGACAGTTGGATAGAAATGCCCGAATTGCATTTAATTTACGGCACAGTAAATACCGTGTTAGAGTAGAGCATTGTTTTGGGCTTTTAAAAGAAAGATTTGGAAGCCTTAAGCAGCTAAGGATGCGTTTGTCTAACAAAAAAAACCATAAATTATGCTGCGATTGGTTTCTTGTCTGCTGTATTCTCCACAACATTTTAATTAATAATGGTTCCACTTCGTTCGACGATGGTTCAGATCCATCAACTACTATCGAAGATTCTATTGAGCCTGATGAGCATATACCCAACAATGTTGGAGAAACTAAAAGACAAGCCATATACGCATTAATGTTTTCTTAAAGGTATTTTAATTCATTTTTCAGTTTTTAATTACATCTATAATAATTATAATTACATATATTTATACATTTAGTATAATCCAAACATGAAAAAGATTTATACATTAAACTATTGTATACAAAATAAATGGTTGTTTTAATTTAAGTATTTAGTACAAGACAAACATGAAAAAGATAACGCTTTGAATGACAGAAGATAGTAAAACATCAAAAACCGTATTAAATAAGCATTCATCTCAACAGTAATTGGAACTACATATTTTAAAATACAAAGATAAATAAAGTACAGAGATAAATAAATTAAGATAAATAAATAGAAATAAATAAAGTACAGAAAAATTACTGGTGAGGGGAATACTTATATTTCATTTCAATTTCGAACCTTTGCAAGCGTTCCTCCTTTTCAATTTGAAGTTTTTTCAATCGTTCATCCTTTTCCAATTCTAAGACTTTTAAGTCCAATTCACGGTTCTTGAACATTATTTCAGCTTTACCTCTTTCAATTTCTGCTTGCAATCTTCTTTCATTCAAAGCGTGATCTTTTTCATGTTTCTCTTTTTCCCATTCCATTTTCATTTTAAACATTTGCCTACGCTCGGCTTGAAAAGCAACAAGATTTGCAGCAGATGATTTTGGGACATGTTTTTTCATTTTTTCCGCGAAATCTTTTGCTTTTTCAGGAACAATCACTTCACTTACATTGCCTGGTGGTTGATTTTCAATATTGGCAATGTCAATTGGAGACGCAATTTCTTCGCCGACATCTGAAAAAGTGATTTCCAGTATTTGGCTGGCCGCGCTTTCGTTCATTATGGACGTACTGCCACTATCAACCACTTCAAATGGTAATTCACTTGTGGCTTTTTTCCCAAAAATATGTCTAAGCTGATTAAAGTGTGGGCACATCTGCAACACTTTGCCTGAAATATAAACATTAGACAAAATTTTGTCGCATTCATTACGCTTACCTTCAACACTCGACGTCCCGGCATCAGACTCAAGAAGGCCTGCTCCTGTTGACGTTCGCCAATCGCTTGCTCTTTTGTATGAAGCCTTCAGGTGCCGCACTTTCCACCGTATTAAATCCCACGTTGCGTCTATTTTTGTGCTCTCAATGAGCTTTTTATAAAAAATTTGAGCTGTTGGTGCCTATTAAAATTAAAATTATTGTTACATAAATTGTTGAAATTAATCACTTAAATCACTTACCTCTACTTCTGGAGCTTCCTGCAAGAAATCCAGTATACTCTGGATTTCTTTTTCACTCCACTTTTTGTTTGGCTTTTCACGTTTAATTCTTTTTTTGTTTAAACCTGTTTGCTCCATCTCTTTTCTTTGTTTGCTTTTATTTTTGACAACAGCTGATAATTTGCAAACCAGTGTTGCAAATAATACAATGGCGTTTTAGTGTTGCTTCTTTGCAAGGGTGTAGCAGGTGCATCGCTGTACATTTTGTTAGTGTAAAAGCAAAAATATGCTCGCTCATTTGCAATTGCAAATATGCAAGACCATTTGCACCAGATTCTGAATAGCCTTATTTTATTAACAGACTCTGTATCAGTACAAACAAATGACATTTCCTTGAAATTAACTTCGTACGTTTTCCCAAATATAATGTGGTTTAACGCGGAATTTAAATAAAATCGGCCTAGGGTTCAAACTCATATCCCTAGTTTAATGATTTTCGAATGGTTGAAATTTTCCTAGTGCAACCTCTATATTAAATACACTTAGCTTCATTAGGTTGAATTAAATTTAACATGCTGCTGAGAATATTTCAAAAAAAAAAAATTTTTCGCAGGTTGACACAACTGTCAGCCACTATTCTGCGTCATTAGGAACAAGTCAACTTTTTGTGTGCGTTGCGATTTTTACTATGGATAAATATATTGAACAAAGAGTTTGTGTGAAATTTTGTGTTTCAAACGAAATTTCTTGTGCCAAAACGTTGAAAACGTGATTCAACCATGTCGAAAACTCAAGTTTACGATTGGTAAAATCGTTTAAAGAGAGGCGAGAAGAAGTGAACGATTTGCCACGTTCAGGATGGCCATGTCTCATGAGACCGCTCGTCACATTTTGGTTGATGTTTTGGGTATGCGGAAAGTAGCAGCGCGATTGGTGCCAAAATATCTGAATTTTCTTCAAAAAGTAAATCACAGTAATGTGGCTGAAGGCATGCTTGAACGCATAAATTCCGATCCAACATTCGTCGAACGCATCATAACTGGTAACAAGAAATGGGTTTTCGAGTACGACATGCAAACAAGTCACCAAGTGGATGACAATTGTGCCAACCTGCAAAAAAAAAAAAATTTGAAATTTTCTCAGCGGAAAAATCTAAAATGAGAATTTCGGGGGTACTTATTTGACAGAATGTATAGAGCATGGAAAATTATTGAGCCTAGCCAAATATGATTATAGTCCTTTAACAATGAATCCTGAAATTATATGTAAAATATTTATTATTATTATTAATAGAAAGGATAATACAATTAAACCCTAACAATACAAAAAGTATCAGCATTAGCGACTTAAGCCATCTGCTTAATAACTTATTAAATAAATCTAATAAACCAATTGTATTACATTATCACACTTAAAATTAGATCTTTAATTTACATATGGGCCATTCCATCAATTGGCGACATGGTTTTGTACCCGTGGTTCTCCGATTTTGATCAAACTTTAGAATATCATAATACAGACCAATAGAAGAATATCTGTTAACTTTTTAGTGGTCAAAGTTGCTCCATTGTTTTTTGGCGCGCACTTCAAATTGAGATAAAAAAAAATGACTTTTTCTTTTATTTTTTAACGACCTCAAAATTATGTGAAAAAAAATTTTTAAGTTATCCAATTTTATGTAAAAAAATCTCAGCTTTCTAATAAAAATATTTTCAAAATCCAAAAAAAAAAACATTATATTCCAAAAACCCGGTTTTTTGTGCTTTTCCCCCAATTATTTTTCAAAATCGACCTTTCCTTTCGATTCCTCGTTAAATTTTACATAAGAATCAGTGTTCAAAGATATGGGACTCTGATCCCATGAACAGCAAAAAAAAATTCAAAGTTGTCGCTCAAAATCCAAAAAAAAAATTAAAACCATGTCGCCAATTGATGGAATGGCCCATGTAATAGTATCACCAAATTTCCCTTTGACATTTCCTTTGACTGTGTGAAAATATGTGAAACCCATTTATAGCCTATTCTTCGCCGCAATAACGGTTTTTTAAGACCACTGAAAATACGATCACTTTCACATCTCTACTCCGAACCTACTTGAACAATGTTAACCATTTTAGTATACAGCAATATCCTGACAGTTTTATGTTCCATCTGATTTCTTTTAATTTATTAGTATACAAAACAAAGTTATATGAATATATCAGGATAGAATTAAAAAAAAGCTTTCAAGGTATGCTACATCAAGTTCAAAATTTTGCAAAAAAATGGACCCCAGAGCCTACGACTGACATTTTACTGAAAACATCGGTCCATGTCTAACATATATGTATTATTGAAATTAGGAGAGAATCAATTCCTGATAATAGTATGTCTGTGTGTTAAATAAAAATACGTAAGAATGAGCTAAGTTTAATTATAACCGAATAGGGGTATTTTCACCCGACTTCATGCATAACTATAACTATAGTCCGATTTCGCCCATTTTCACACAGTGACATAAAAGTGTCAGGGGAATGCCATGTTCCATATTTTATTGGGTAGGTTTCGAGATATGTCGTTTCACTTAAAAATCGGCGGTACCACGCTTATCGTTCCATTTTGACACCAGCTCTATTAAAGACCTTTTGTACCATGAGAGTAATATTAAATATGTATGGCGTTATAGACTTATCACGCTTTTAGTAGTTTTTAAGAGTACCGTTATATGCAGAGTGACGGGCGTTATTATCCGATAGCATCAATGTTTGCACTGTTAGTAGAAGTTCTTATAATATTTGAACTAGGCGAATTTGGTTAGCTTTAGTGGCTTACGAAATTTATACATTAAACTAATAAGAGGGGGATGCCACCCTCATATTTTCCCCCACAAGTGTCCCTTGCTACTGCGATCCCTTGTGCCAAATTAAAGTTTTATACCTTAATTTAGTACCTTAATTTAGTGCTTAGTTATGACACTTTATACGTTTTCGCTTAATGGTGTTTTCTAGGCGTGGCAGTGGTCCGATTACGAACTCGTTCTTTTTTTCCAAGGAACGCTTGGTATGCGCGTTTCTTCAATATATCTCCATTTTTGCTCAGGTTACGGCTTGCACGGGTGGACAGTCGGACAGACAGACCATCACCCGGATTTCAATTCGGTTCTTCATCCTGATCATGTATATGTATATAAGGCTATATCTATCTCGATTAGTTTCATGTGCTACGCATAACCGTTAGGTCCACAAAACTATGTACTCCGTAGCAACATGTTGCAAGTGTATAATAACACAGTACAACAGCTAATCTGGTGGGTGAGAAATTCCAAGTCAGGGTGATGGTACTATGTCAGTATAGTAAAACCCTCAAAGGGTTTGGCGTTCGTATGTGATAGTTTTTTTATGACCTTTTAAATTTTAAATAAAAAAAAACTGACACATACGAACGACAAACCCTTTGAGGGTTTTACTATACTGACCTATTACCATCACCTTGACTTGGAATTTCTCACCCCTCAGACAATAATCATAAAAATGTTCTACAGTGTAATATTATACTATCAAGCCAACCGGTTATTCTATACCGTATGTGTATATGTATCGATCTATATGCAAGATATCTTAACAAAATTAACGGAACGTATATTATTGGATATATTTTAATACCGATAAAATGTAAAAATCAATTCTACCAAGAATAATATTTTTCTTCATTCCAACAAACTTTATTACAGTAATGGTGTAGTGCCGATTTGAATGCAATTGGTCTAGACATTTGTGTTAATCTCATATCCCAAATATCATGAATTACGATCTTCTGATTGTCGTTTTCTAAGTTCGGGAATAACCGAACATTTAATACTCTTACTACTTGCAAGGTTTAAAGTCATGGAAGTGCATCATTTACATAAGGCCAAATATATACTAAGCACAAATATAGTTATAAAAAAAAAACACGTTTTCTTAATTTTATTAAAATAACTCAGATATAGGCCGATATATGCTGTATAAAGTCATACAGTTCGAAAATCTTTATGCTATGTATTTGTGGGCTAAGGGAAGTTCTGACCCAGATCAACCTATTTGTATTTATTTCTGATACGTTGACCAATATTTTCGGTAAAAGTCAATTATAGGTACTTGGGTCCAGGTACCTGGGAGCCTGAACAGTTTCTGTTGGATTGTGACAATTTTTGTTATAATGTGACATACTCTAACGGAATTATTCGGTCAAAGTTTTATCCCATTCTCTTGCTGTTTGATTTTTTCACTCGAAAGGAAATATTCAGATGGAATTTAAAATTTCTAATATTGGAAGTATGCGTAACAGTAGTCCAGGTCCAGTCTAGGCGTTCCTAAATTATGTGCGCTAGCCGAAGTTGGTAGTTGTAGCTTAAGTGGTTTAAGAGATATGTACATTAATCTTATTAAAAAGCGGAGCTACGCACACTTTTATAAAGAATTTTTTTGCACATGTACATTTTGCTACTGTCAGATTAGAGTTTTATAACTTAATTTAGTGCTTAGTTATGACACTTTATATGTTTTCGCTTAATAGCGTTTTGTGGGCGTGGTCCGATTACAACCTCGTACATTTTTTATAGGGAACGCGTATACCAATTTTCATAAAGATATCTCAATTTTTGCTCAACCTACAGCTTGGACGGACAGACAGATAATCATGCGGAATTCAAATCGTATCGTCTTCCTGATCATTTATACATATATTTATATAAATACCGATATTTATCTCTCTATAATATAAAAATATTAACCGTTTAGCTCTGAATATTAATGAAGTTTTTGAAATGTTCGGTTACGCCTGAACTTTGCGTTTCGTTACTTGATTCGTTTAAAGTTGTACCATAGCTTAATATATGTTAAACACCAACTCTTTCCGCGATTCCACAATGGAGCCAATTTTTATGGTGCTGTACATTTTAAATTAAAATACATATAGTACAATTCCATGGCAAACTGTATTACATGAAGCTTTCACCTATTGTGTTGAACAAAATGTGTAGGTACACAATAGTTGGTTGTATGGAGAATTTCTAAATATATAGTATCTAACTTACTGGCAAATATATCAATTTTCCTACCCAAATCAGTGAACCTAATCAATGCAATAACAGTGTGTGAGTAAATTGTTTAGTTCTAATTCAAGTAATAAATATTACCAGTACATTTTATATTTTTTCACAAAACAAAAAAATGTATTAAAGTGACAGCTAATTACTTATTGGGGGTAGACGTATTAAGTACATCCAATATTTTATAATATAAAGCAATATAGCAGCAATTAACAGACAACGCAAGTAGATTCAAAAACTCAATAAATAGTGATACATTTGAGATTTAACCATAAGTTGATTTAGTCAAAAATCCAATTATGCGGGAAAAATCCAAATATAACGGAAATGTATTATATATTTAAAAACAACAGATAGAATGTAGTTTACTAGTATGGTATACTACGTATATACATACATACATACTTAGTCCAAATGAGTCAAATATATATTTTTTTAATTTTTTTTTTTTTACAGCCAACTCGTTTAGTGTCACCAGCAAGCACTCTTCGAAAACGTAGAGGAAATAGTTTTGAAATAGCTACTTTGCTTTGTAGCATGTTAATTGGTGCAGGCTTTCCTGCGATGGTAGTATCTGGTATTGCGCGGGCAGAGACAGTTTTGAATGATCAACGTAACGTTCCATATCCGCACCAAATAAAAGAAGTGGAAACCGAAGAAAAGGAAAAACCAAAAGTCTGGGCGGGGCAAAAATACAAACTACGTACTATTCCGGATTTAGAAAGCCACTTAAAAGAGAATATTGTCGAAATGATGAAAGAAAAAGAAGAATACGAAAAACGATTGCGGCTAGAGGCAGAACGCTTAGAATTGGAGGTAATATGCAAGATAGACTGATACAAATTTTATTTACGCGTACGATTTCATATCTTCATACTTATTGATTAGGAAATGGAATTGATTGCTGTAGATAGATATCATTTTCGACGTTCTCATGCCTGGGTCGTAATTGTTGATAATGCGCCTTGGAGTATCAAGCCAAAAAAAACATACGTGAACGACGAAGGTGACGAGGTGCTCGCGCCACCAAAAGCTCGTTTCATTGAGCCGTCCACAGGCTTCATTTGTGATACCCATTGCAAGCAATATATTATTATTGATAGTGTATGGGATCACCAAAATTGTTATGTAAACATGCAGAATTATCAAAGGGTAAGTGAACTACGTTGGAATTTACAGGATAACAAAGATTGGGAGCATATCCTCCCAGGAGAGCCGCCAGAAATGCGTTCGTTTACTGCAGGATCTGATGAAAACATCTCAGAAAGCATACGATCGTTAGGAGAAGAAAAACATTTAGACACAATACGGTCATGGGTAGATAAACTGCATATTGGTCTGAAAGAATTCGAAGAAAGATTTCCACACTTACAAAAAACTATTTATTACGCTGGAGCAGTCCATGAACGATTTTCGCGATATTCTCAACGCGATGGAAAATCTGAGCAATTAACTCTCTACAATGATGATGAATATAAAGAACCAAGCATACGGTGGCAGTATTATGAAAATAGGTCAGATTTGCTGCAGCAAATAAAACTATTTTGTAAAAATGGAAAAATAGAGGAAACATTTTATAAAGGTCGAAACGATAGTCTTCGGTGTAAGTATTTTTGACAGGTTCTGGTATTATATATATGAATTATATGAGATGCTTGAGAATTTCTTCCCATGTTTGTCTAATTTTTACTAAATTTCCAATTAAATTATGTATGTTAGGTGGGCATGATTATAAGTTTTCACTTATTTTCACATCTAGAAGAAATATCTGTCAGGAATCTCCCGCTGGCTGACATATCTTTCGTACTTTGAAAATACTGATGCAATGGTAGAAAACTAAACTATCGTGATGTAAAATGTCGAAAATTAACCGATTTTATTCACAATCATTACTAAACCTCCTTGTGATTAGCAAAAAATGTCTGTTAAATTTGTTAAATCATAGACATCTTGGTGATATGAAGATTATAAAAGTGGACAGAGATAGAGGAAATATTATCGCGATGCTATCAGTTTTTGGTAGTATCTCTCTTTATTTTCAGAAAAATGCATATTTTCAAATTGATTCAAACATTTCAAGATATTGGTATTCACGGAAATTTGTCAAGCAGTTGATAAAGCATAGCGAGATATTGGGCGGTCATGCCCATTGGCTACTTTTACATTGACAAACCTTTCTATAAAAATTTGATTTAGTTATAAATTTTATACATTTTCATACTGATGTGGAAAAATTTCGATTAGATTGGTAATATACATAAAACTTATGGTGTATGCTCCCTTTTCGATAATTTTTAAAATGTCATATTCTAATCGTCACACATTTACTGTATATCATATTTTGCAGTCATGGAGTACAACCGTGATCCTAATGAGCCAAAAATATTGCATTTTTATCCAACGACGAGAGTTGACTCCTTGAAAACCCTTTCCATCAGCTGTGAGAGAATTGTTCTTAATTACAGTAACCGTGGTGACCTTTGTACTTTAAAAGAGTTCGAATTCAAACCAGGTGGACAAGGATTGAAGGTTTTGAAATACTTAATATTCTGGAATGAATGAAATTACAAAATTATCTAATCTAATATTTTTATTTATACAGAAAACAAGAGAAAAATTTAAGCGTCAAACTGTTGGATACGTACCGGCATATAAGGATATTGCAGAGCGAACTATCGATTTTGATCAAGGCAAAATTTTTCTAAAATTTCACTATGCTCTCGGAGCCTTAACCTCATCAACGCTATCGTTTACTAAACCAGCAAACCCAGATTACGGGCATGAAATACAGTTCGATCCTCAACTTACAAAATCTTACAAAGTAATTAAGTCTTAATAAAGCTTACCTATTTTCATTTTAAGATTCATCGAAACTGTTATGAAAATACGATACCCCATTTAACTATAATTACAGTAATTGTGATAAGTTTCAATTAATAGAAAAGGTCTAAGTACGGGCGGAAAATTACATTATACAAGTATGATTATTATAAGTGAGTAAAAATATGCTCCTATTTATATAAAAATAAACACCACAAATGAGAAAGAGTTAAAGGAGGATATACAATTGCAGACATGTCTGTGCTACATGTCAAGTATTGCCTACCATCGCATCATGGCGGATATGCATTCCGAATTCTAAGTATGCGTACAAGTATGAGCAAAATTTAAATCTCTCAATTTTTTAGCTCGTTGCTGCGGCGGGTGGCAACGTGTATAGTGCGGTATGCAGACCGATGTCATTCTTGTTTAAATTTTGTAGTGAAAATTTGCGGCTATAATAGAAAAAGAATTTTGGCGGGAATTTATTGAAGCCTTAAGAGGGAAATAAAAAATAAATTTTACAAGAATAAGTTAAAAAGAATACAAGATTGGCAAAGACTTGTAAACAAATGTAAAGAAATTGATGAGGATGCCACAATTGATAAAGAGAAAAAGCGCATAAATGGCATGCGAAATTCTCATAGAAAAGAATTGAAAAAAAAAAAAATAATAATAGAAATATTGAACAGTCTGGTGCTGGCGAAGAGGACATATTTATATGAGCTAACGCTTTGGTCACCACTAGACTTTCTTCGAGAACACGAAGTGACAACAACAGGAATAAGTTGAGTGAACTGACTTGCGACACGGTATGCATACAAGTCTGCATATGTATATCCCGTTTAAGATCGAGTGTAATAGAACTTTATCTACTCTGACAATTTGCAAAGTTCAATGGCTTGGAAATACTTTCAGGTGCTGAAAATCGTTATATTAAAAATGTTTGAGTAAAACCGATGAGATTACAATCATAGGTGTCTGGTTTCGTATTAATTTGTATTAGTGTATGAAATTCGGTGCTCTAAATTACAAAACCAAAATCACCAAATTGCATTTTGTAGGCGTCGTATTCCGGCCATCTACACTAACAAACTGCTTATGGAGCCAAGGATCATTTCTCAAGCTTTACCCAAGTTTCAGCTTCCTTGGACACACAGTCACCCGTTATACATAACTTTACATCTATTTCGATTTAGGTGTTACAAACAAATCAGTATCAGAATTTTAAAACTTCCGGTTGATTAAACGTGTGTAAACATATTTCTTCATAAAATTTGAAAGGAATAAGTTCCCAAATATAATTGAGTAATAGAGCGAGTTGATCGGTCTAGATCTTCTTTTAACTCAAATAAAATTATTTCCAACTGACAACTTTCTGTGTCAAATGTCACATTAACATAATCATCAGTGTTTAGTATACGCTTCTCTTTCTGAAGTGCATAAAGTGCATTCGACGATTTTTACAACGGGTTTTTCAAAAAAGAAGTTCCATTAAATTTTGTGTGCGGAATCAAGTATATGGGGCCGAAACGTTCAGAATTTTGGGAAAGATCTTTGGTGGCAATTGTTTCTCTCGAGCGAGTGTTTTTGCGTTCACGATGAACCACGTCCAGGACGGTCATCAACAAGAACTGATGTTCAATACGTCAATAAAATAGAAGAAATAGTAGAAGTAAAAGAACGATTGGTTCCAAATTCGCTAAATTTTTTTTGAAAAGTAGCGTTGCATTAACATCTGTGAAATAATGTTTTTCGACTAAAAAGATATAACTGACGATTGATCTTGGATCTATGCTAACGACCCGGAAACAGACGATTAATCGGTCGTATCGTCAATTTTGGACATCAAGTGGCATAATTCAAAGGCAGTATTCGTGCGTAGTTTTATCTCGAAACATTCGGTGGAGCTTAATTTGTATACTGGAATGTGAAAGAATCATATGGATTTTTTCATTCAGTTATTATATATAAAGGAGATAGTCGTGGTTATTGTTCGATTTCGCTCATTTTCACACTAAAATATAAGAATGAAGTAGAAAACAGAATTTAGCTGAAATTAATCGAGTGGCTCCCGAGATATATGATTTTATCACGGTTCATATCGTCTCTAGGGAAAAATTTTAATGCCTCTAGCGTATTCAGTTATTGAATCATACCTTTGTCATATTAGGAATTATCATCCGATTTCGTCGATTTTTACTAAGTAAGAAATTTTACAGGAAAGAGGCTTATGGGGTTCACTCTAAGCGAATTTACTTATTTTAGATTGAATGGTGCGGGAAATATCTACATACATTAAATATCTCAGAGGGCCGGCCACGCAAAATTTCTAACCTACAACTGTCTCTTACTACCATTAATATTGTTAAAAAATATAGAAAAACGGTAAAACACTTAGTAGGAAATTGATTCGTTAATAACTGTTAATCATTTTAGAATTACTGTTTTTTTTTAGTTTTTATAGAAATTAACCAAGACAACTTAATCCTGAGTTGTGCTAACTTGATAAAATGTAGTTTATGCCTCACTAGAGTTAAATAGTTTGATTTTAATAACTTTTTCATATTTCAGATAAAAATGAAAGTAAATGAGTTTACCACTTATTATATATAAGTATAAGTGAGTAAGATAGCACATTTAATTGCATTAATCTATTGTTCGAAAATTTATCGTTGAATTCTTTTGCATTATCTTGCCTACACCTTCTTGCTATATGTTTCAACAGAGTATATAGTTGTGTTTAAAAAACGCTTGTTGGTATCACCTAAAAATAATATAATTAGATAATCGATTATGTACATATGTACATATATATAGTATAAATGATCAGAAAGATAAGACGAGTTAAAATCCGAGTGACTATCTGCTCGTCCGTCCGACAGTCTGTCTGTCTGTGCAACTGATAAAAAAAAGTTGAGAAATCATATAAAATTTTGTTTACGATTTCCTCGGCAAAAAAGTGGGAACGAATTCGTAATCGAACTAATGCCACCTCCACAAATGCCATTATATGAAAACTTACAAAATGCCGTCGCTAAGTATTAAATTAAGATCCAGGGCTGTAATTTGGCAGAGGGGATAAAAGTACCAAGGGGAACCTGCGTACTAAAAATTATGAAGAAGTGGTTGCGATCCCTCCCCCTTACAGGTTTATTGTAAATATCTCCTAAAATAACAAAATTCGCTTAAGCATGGGGTAAGGTTTAAAAGGCAAAAAAGCGAAAAAATTTGTGTTTTTTTGCGGCGACATGGGTAATACAATTTTATTATATTTAATGACATATTATTGTACAACTTTTGAAGTACATATATTAGAAAAAAATTTCATGAAAAATGTTAATAAATAATAATACCTGTGACGGCGAATCTCCAGAAGCGCCTTGAAAAAAAAAGTGGAACATTATGACTCGTTACCGGATCATCTGAAGAAAACAAGTAAGGAAGGGCTAAGTTCGGGTGTCACCGAACATTTTATACACTGATAATCGAGATTTCACTATCCGACATTTACATATTTTTTTATTTTGCAGTAAAATTTATTAGATTAGTAGTTCCTGAGATATGGTTTTTGGTTCATAAGTGGGCGACGCCACGCCCATTTTAAATTAAAAAAAAAAAGCCTGGGTGCAGCTTCCTTCTGTCATTTCTTCCGTAAAATTTAGTGTTTCTGACGTTTTTTGTTAGTCGGACAACGCACTTTTAATGATTTTCAACATAACCTTTGTACGGGAGGTGGGCGTGGTTATTATCTGATTTCTTCAATTTTTGAACTGTATTTGGAAATGCCTGAAGGAAATGACTTTAAAAAGTTTGGATGACATAGCTATAGTAGTTTCCGAGATTTATACAAAAAACTTATTAGGGATCGGGGCCACGCCCACTTTTCCAAAAAAAAAATTGTGAACAAATATGCCCCTCCCTAATGCGATCCTTTGTGAGAAACTTTACTTTAATATCTTTATTTATAGCTTAGTTATGACACTTTATAGGTTTTCGGTTTTCGTCATTTTGTGGGCGTGGCAGTGGGCAGATTTTGCCCATCTTCAAACTAAACCGTCTTATGGAGCCAAGAAATACGTATACCAAGTTTTATCATGATATCTAAATTTTTACTCAAGTTACAGCTTGTACGGACGGACGGATTGACGGACAGACAGACGTTAAGATTTCAACTCTACTCGTCACCCTGATCACTTTGATATATAAGTTAAAAAACGTTTTGTTGTTTTCGTTAAAAGAATATTATCTGGAAGCTATGCTCCTATATTTAATTCCACTAAAGAACTAAAGTTTACAATTTACATATTACACTTAACTTTAGACCTATGTTTGCGTACGGGTACGGAGTTTGCTGACGCTGCGCTTCCCACAGGTTGGCACTTCGCTGACGTTGCGCTTGACACAGGTTGCCACTTACTGGCGTAGACACCGCTTACGCGATTATAGTCGAGTCAACAACAGCGCGCCAGTCGTTTCTTCTCTTCGCTACGTGGCGCCAATTGGATATTCCAAACGAGGCCAGGTCCTTCTCCACTTGGTCCTTCCAACGGAGTGGAGGTCTTCCTCTTCCTCTGCTTCCCGCGGCGGGTACTGCGTCGAATACTTTCAGAGCTGGAGTGTTTTCATCCATCCGGACAACATGACCTAGCCAGCGTAGCCTCTGTCTTTTAATTCGCTGAACTATGTCAATGTCGTCGTATATCTCGTACAGCTCATCGTTCCATCGAATGCGATATTCGCCGTGGCCAACGCGCAAAGGACCATAAATCTTTCGCAGAACCTTTCTCTCGAAAACTCTTAAGTTCGATTCATCGGTTGTTGTCATCGTCCAGGCCTCTGCACCGTATAGCAGGACGGGAATTATAAGCGACTTATAGAGTTTGGTTTTTGTTCGTCGAGAGAGGACTTTAATTTTCAATTGCCTACTCAGTCCGAAGTAGCACCTGTTGGCAAGAGTAATCCTGAGTTGGATTTCCAGGCTGACATTGTTGGTGGTGTTTAAGCTGGTTCCAAGATAGACGAAATTATCTACAACTTCAAAGTTATGACTGTCAACAATGACGAGGGAGCCAAGTCGCGAGTGCGACGACTGTTTGTTTGATGACAGAAGATATTTCGTCTTGCCCTCGTTCACTGCCAGACCCACTTGTGTTGCTTCCTTGTTAAGTCTGGAGAAAGCAGAACTAACGGCGCGGGTGTTGAGGCCGATTATATAAATATCATCGGCATACGCTAGTAGCTGTACACTCTTATAAAAGATTGTACCTGCTCGATTCAGTTCTGCAGCTCGAATAATTTTCTCCAGAAGAAGATTGAAAAAGTCGCACGATAGGGAGTCGCCTTGTCTGAAACCTCGTTTGGTATCGAGCGGCTCGGAGAGGTCCTTCCCGATCCTGACGGAGCTTTGAGTGTTGCTCAGCGTCAGTTTACACAGCCGTATTAGTTTAGCGAGGATACCAAATTCAGACATCGAGGCATAGAGGCAGCTCCTTTTCGTGCTGTCGAAAGCAGCTTTGAAATCGACGAAGAGGTGGTGTGCGTCGATTCTCCTTTCACGGGTCTTTTCCAAGATTTGGCGCATCGTGAATATCTGGTCGGTTGTTGATTTGCCAGGTCTAAAGCCAAACTGATAAGGTCCAATCAGTTTGTTGACGGTGGGCTTTAATCTTTCACACAATACGCTCGACAGAACCTTATATGCGATGTTGAGGAGGCTAATCCCACGGTAGTTGGCGCAGATTGTGGGGTCTCCTTTTTTTATGGATTGGGCATAGCACACTTAAATTCCAATCGTTGGGCATACTTTCGTCCGACTATATTTTACAAAGAAGCTGATGCATGCACCTTATCAGCTCATCGCCGCCGTGTTTGAATAGCTCGGCCGGCAATCCATCGGCCCCTGCCGCTTTGTTGTTTTTCAGGCGGGCAATTGCTATTCTTCATGGTCGGGCAATGGAATGTCTGCTCCATCGTCATCATCGATTTTCGTAGAATTTTCGAGCATTACCCCTGTCGGCTAGCTTATCAAGCTCTTCGTACTCACGCATTTCGGCCTCTTTCTTTTTCTGTCTACAAATGCGTCTTGCTTCCCTCTTCAACTCTCGGTATCTATACCATCCCGCACGTGTTGTGGTCGATCGTAACGTTGCGAGGTAGGCAGCCTGTTTTCTCTCCGCTGCGACACGGCACACCTCGTCGTACCAGCTGTTCTTTTGCACTTTCCGAAAACCAATGGTTTCGGTTGCAGCTGTACGTAAGGAGTTTGAAATGCCATCCCACAGTTCCCTTATACCGAGTTGTTGACGAGTGCTCTCAGAGAGCAGGAGTGCAAGCGGAGTAGAAAAACGGTCGGCTGTCTGTTGTGATTGCAGCTTCTCGACGTCGAACCATCCTTGTGTTTGTTGGCGTGCGTTTTTTGCTGCACAGAGGCGGGTGCGAATTTTGGCTGCAACAATATAGTGGTCCGAGTCGATGTTAGGACCTCGGAGCGCACGCACATCTAAAACACTGGAGACGTGTCTTCCGTCTATCACAACATGATCGATCTGGTTGGTGGTTTTTCGATGCGGAGACAGCCAGGTAGCTTGATGTATCTTCTTATGCTGAAATCTAGTACTACAGATAACCATATTTCGGGCCCCGGCGAAGTCGATCAGCCTCAACCCATTTGGGGATGTTTCCTCGTGGAGGCTGAATTTACCGACCGTAGTGCCAAAGATACCTTCTTTGCCCACCCTGGCGTTAAAGTCGCCAAGCACGATTTTGACATCGTGGCGGGGGCATCTCTTATAAGTGCGCTCCAAGCACTCATAAAAAGCATCTTTGGTCACATCGTCCTTCTCTTCCGTCGGGGCGTGGGCGCAAATCAGCGATATGTTGAAGATCCTCGCTTTGATGCGGATTGTGGCTAGACGTTCATTCTCCGGAGTGAATGATAGTACTCGGCGACGGAGTCTCTCTCCCACCACAAATCCAACACCAAACTTGCGCTCCTTTATATGGCCACTGTAGTAAATGTCACAAGGACCTACTCGTCTCTGTCCTTGTCCCGTCCATCGCATTTCTTGGACGGCGGTGATGTCAGCCTTTATCTTTACGAGGACATCTACCAGCTGGGCAGCGGCACCTTCCCAATTAAGGGACCGGACATTCCAGGTGCATGCCCTCAAATCATAGTCCTTAATTCTTTTGTCATGGTCGTCATCTAAAGGGAGGTCTCTCATCCGAGGCTGATTATAACTATTCACTGGGGGTGTTTTTTTACGTGGCGGTTCCCAAACCCAGCGCACAACCCTAAGTAGGGAATATTTCGCCTTCTCATTTTAGCTGGCCTTCAAACGGATGTTCTTAGGCTACCCAAAGGATACTTGGTCAAAGACCAGAAGTAGTGAGCTGCTTGGGTCATATGTAAAAGAATCGTTTCTGGCCACTCCCAAGTGAATGGCGATCAGAGAACTTTCCTCACTTGCGTGAACTTCTACACATGACTCCATCCTCCAGCGATTTAGTGGTTTCATATTATTTTACTTTGTATCATCGTATGATACTTTTGAATATATGGGGTGCTAACTAGTCCCCTCTTGAAATTCAAACGTCCTTGTTGGAATCTTTAGGTGTATTGAAAATTTGGTTGAGTCCTTCTATTGCCGGTTGGGAGAGTTTGTTGGGTTCATCTTCTTTTTGTTCGATCAGAAGTTTCTTCCCGAAAATTAGTGCGATGAATATTAAAAGGATGATTAGCGTGATGTTGGTTCCGTGTTTTACTCTGTTTGCTACTTCTAACAGACTTACTTCTTTTGTATTGTTGAAGTTAAGCTGTTTGAGTATCTCCAGCGAGAGAAATTCTTCTATATTGAGTGGTGCGGATGGCGGTTGAAGGATGGCTGGTAGTGGTTTACTTGCTGTTTTTTCTTCGTTATAAAACCCTTTTCCATTGATAACAATTGTTACGTTGGGATACAAAATTATGAAGGTCCCCTTTAAAAATGTTAGTTCGTTGTTTATTGAAATTTCTCCTTTGTATTCATTTAGGAATATTATTCCAGGTCCCATTTCCGCTATTATTGGAATATGCTGGTTATTAACCTCCGTGCATTTTGGCCAACGACTTTTTAAAAGATTATTTATACAAGTATCATTACTTAAATCTATTACATTATTGCTTAAGCATATTTATAGGGAATTTTATTTTTTACAATAATTTTCTATTCTATAAATTCCCTTTTCGCAGTTTAAAATTGTATTGAAATTGATTTTATTGATTCTCCCGTTATTTTTTGCTCCTCTAATATCTAAAGTTTTACAATTTTGGTTATCTACGGTTGGGAGGCTAACAATACAAATTATAATTTTGCCATTAGTTGCAATTTTTACTTCGGAAAATTCAAGTGCTTCGTCTAAATTTACATATGGAATATTGTCTTTGTCTATTACTTCTTTCACAATATTTATTTCTTCATTTGATAAAATAAAAGAATTTATTATGTTGCGTATGCAATATTTAAAATTTCTTCCTTAACTATTTCTTATTTGTATTTTAACTGTAAAAATGCTTAAATTTCTAAACTTTTTTCACTTTTCATGGTTTTAATTATATTATTTGTAATATTTGTAATCTCGCTAATTTTGCCTATTGTAAGTTTGTTAATTAATACCTGATTATTGTTAATTTGTAAGACATTATTTATTTTATTTGAAATTATTTCGTAGTCTTCATGGTCTGGACTTCCTGCGATCCATTTCCATGCGCTACCCAGGAGATTTATTGACCTTTTTAGTTATAGGATAGTTTCAGTTTTAATAGTCGCTTCTATGTGGTCTAGTGTGTCCGTATATCTTTCTATGTCAATTACATTTATTATCTTAAATGTTCCTGTTTGTAGTCGAGCCTTTCCCTTTTCTATTGTTATTAATTGGGAGTTTGAGTAGTCGAGGATTTGTTCTTCCGGCAGGCATAGCGGTAGTAATATTCTGGAAAAAAATGTCAGTACATATTTAGTTACGTATTCTACCTTTGTGAATTATTTGTCCTTTTTAAGTTAACACGGTACTATTTCTATCTTCCTTAACTATTTCCTTACTGTAGGGTTTACTTAACTTAGTTCCTAATCTCCTATTTTTCTTAACGAATATTATTTGTCCTGGTAGATATAGTTTTATTTCCTTCTTATTTTTGTTATGGTATTCCTTTCTTTGTTTCTCAGCTATTTTTTCTAAGTTGCTTTGTCTAGTTCTTTCTATGTCTTCAGGAGTAAATGTAACATTTCTATGAAAAAATAGGTCTACTGGTCTTTTAAATGTAGTGGAATGGACTGAGTGATTATACTCGGATACTGCTCTTTCTAAAAGTTCTTCAAAATTTCTGTGTCTACCGTTTTCTTTTATGCAGCGCATTATTTCAATTAATGTAGAGTGGAACTTTTCCACTTGTCCGTTGCTTGGGTTTTGTATGGGGGAGTAGTGTAAACTTCTATTCCTAACTCATCTTTCATCATAAATTTTAAAGAGGCTGAATTTAAGGATGGCTCATTGTCGATAACTATTAATTTTGGTACTCCGAAGAAAAATATAATATCCTTTCCTGACGTCTTCTATTGCTCTGCTATTTAGGCTTTTTGTTACTGCGAATTTTGTTAATTTGTCTAGAGCTGTCATTACTATTTTTCCTTCTGTTAAAAATATATCGATATGAACTGTGTCCTGGATATGTTGGTAATGGAATTTCTGCAATTTTCGGTTTATTGGGATGTTTCTCGTACTTATTTTCTTTAAAAACGGTGCAGTTGGCTATTATTCGTTTTATTTTATTTAACATACCGGCAAAATATTTTGTTTCGAGAATTTGTGTTTTATTTTCTGTGGCATTCCTTTGTGCTCTTAAATGTTCTTTTAATATTACGTTCTCCTGCTCTTGTTCGTCACTAATATCTTCAACTAGTTTTTGGGTATATCGGCTTTTAGTGCTACTAAAATGAATAGGATAGATATTTTGCATCATACCCATTATCCATTCTTCACTATGAATTCCATTTATAACGGATGGGTTAAGGTATCGTTTCATGAATGAAATCAATGATTCGTTGTATTCTGGCTCTGTAATTATATGTCTATGCACTGTTGGAAAAATTATTTTAAATTGATATGAAGATATTTCGTAAATTTTGAAAAATATTTGATTTTTGAAAACATTAATTAGAACTTCTGTACAAGGGATTAAATAATGGCTTGAGCTTTCATCGCTATGAATCGTAGGTGTGAGTGGATTTATTTGTATTGGTATCCTTGAAAGGGCGTCTGCAACTACATTTGTTTTACCAGGTTTGTAAGTTAGTTCATAGTTATATTCTTCTAAAATGGCTTTCCATCGCTTCATTTTGCTATTAGTGTTCTTATGGCTTAAGGGTATAGGTAAGAAGTTGATGATCGGTGGTAATTTTAACTTTTTTTGAACCGTAGAGGTAATTTCTAAGTGAGTTAAGTGACCACATTATACCAAGCATTTCCTTCTCATTGGTGGCATAATGTTCTTCGGCCTTACTTAGAGTCCTCGATATGAAAGTAATTGGTTTACCGTCTTGCGATAGGACGGCACCTAATGCGAAATCTGAGGCATCGGTCGTTAGTTCAAAATCTTTATCGAAATTTGGATGCGCTAAAACTATATCCTTGGATACTAAAGTATTTTTTATTTTTTTAAATGCTTCTAAAGCCTCGTTGTCTAATTCTATTTCTACCTCTTTCGAGTTCCGTTTGGAGACATGACTCGCTTCTCCTCTTAACAGTGCTGTTAATGGTTTAGCTACTTTTGCGTAATCCTGGATAAATCGTCGGTTATGACCTGCCATACCTAGGAAGGATCTTAATTCTTTGAGAGTTTGTGGAACTGGAAATTTGGCTACTGCTTCTACCTTTTCAGGGTTGGTTTTTATCCCATTTGAACTGATTATATATCCTAAAAATTCTATCTCTTCTTTAGCAAATGTACATTTATCTAATTGGATTTTCATGTTAGAATTTTCTAGGTTTTGAAATACTAATTCTATGTTTTTAAAATATTCTTCTTCGTTTTTGCCAAATATTATTACATCATCGATGTAAACATAGCATCTTACTCCTATATGTTGACGAAGGATATCGTCTAGTGCTATTTGGAATGTGGCTGGAGCATTTATTAAACCGAAAGGTAAGCGGAGGAATTCATATTTTCCGTTGTTTATGGAAAGTGCTATTTTTTCAATGTCTGACTCGCGAAGGGGAATCTGATGGAACCCACTTTTTAAGTCAATAACAGTAAATAGTTTACAGTTTCCCAGATTTGCAAGGACTTCGTTAATTTCCGGTATGGGATATATATCGGGAACGTAACTGTATTTAGTTTACGATAATCTACGACCATTCGAAACTGTTTTTCGCCAGAGGCATCTGACTTTTTATTAACTATCCAAATTGGGGAGCTATACGGAGATTTCGATCTCCTTATTATTCCGTTATCTAAGAGTTCTTCAATTTGTCGTTCGATTTCGTATTGTAATGCCATGGGATGCGGATATGGCTTGGAGTAGACGGGGGTTTCGGTTATTGTCCGGATTTCACCTTTAACGAGGGTGGTGTAGGTAAGTTTTTCGTCAGAATCGGAAAAAAGGTTTGGACATTTATCGATAATATTATTAATTTTGTGTTGTTGTTGTAATGAGAGATGTGGAGTATTGATTGCCACATTATTCACCTCGTGGGATATTCGTTGCTTTAACGTCATATTTACACTTTGACAAATTGTCATCAAATTTTTGTTGGTCTGAATAATTGCTTTTAATTCTTTAATTGTGTCGTTGCCTATTATGCCGTGGAACGACCCTAGAGTTGGTAACATAAAAAATTTTGTTTTCCCCACTGTTGGTCCGACAATGTCGGCGAATGTATGGGGAGTAATTTCAATTGTACCGGCAACTGATTTTACTATAAAGGGCTTTTCATTCAGAATTGTATTCCTAATTCTAGTGGATTGGATATAATTCTTATTGGATCCGGTATCGATAAGAAAATCTATTGTGTCTCCGCGCCTTGTTCTAAATTCGTAATAAGGCAGCGAAGACGGCGCTAATCTAAAAAATTAATAGTATCAGGCTCATTTTTTCCTGTAATTGCTATCGTAGGAATTGATATCATATATCCCGTTGGGGTCTAATTCTACTGCGTTAGTAAAAAAATTTCTTTGTATTTTGTTTGGAGTGTGAGTCAGTTGTGCGGAAATCGGACGTTTCGGTGGCCGATTGTCCTGAAATGTATTGGGCCTATTCTGATAATTAATTTTTCTTGATCGTATTGATTGGTCTACTTCCATTGGGGTCGGTGGTTTAGGTGGTAAATTCGGTCTGTTATTAAAGGAGGTATTTTCTCTGGTAATATGGGTGTTGTTCAAGTGATTGTTGAACCTCGGCATGAATCCTTGGTTATTCTGTGTGTAGTTGGGAGAGTGTTGAGGATATCGGTTTGATTGACGACCGAATGGATGTTGGTCGAAATTTCGTCTGGGGGAGTGGGAATACGTTAATTCGGGATAAAAGACTCTATTATTATTGTAATTATTAAAATTGTTATTTCGGTGAGGTCGTGGGGGTGGTTGAATATTTGCTTTGTGTGTATTGTTCAAAAGATTTATTCTGTATGTCATCTTGTCAAGTTTTTGGCATAAATGCAATGCTTGTGGTAAGGTCGTCGGTTCTCTCATACTGAGAAGACGAGGTAAAGCACCGTTTAGCCCTCTGATAAATGTGTCAAGAGCTTTGTCCTTATATGAGTTAGTCATAGCTCGTATGGACTCGTCGCTTAGCTCGAGACATGAAATTTTGTCCAATATCAGTGAAAGCTGTTAGTCGGCCTTTTGGTAGAAGGTCGGAATGTCGTCATAGCGTTAGACCAGAGTGATCGTCTGGTATTCGAGGGTACCTATGTCCCTTTTATCCGAATAATGCATCATTAGGCATTTCCGCATTTGTCTCATATCGAGTGGAGTATTACATGATTCTAATGCGGTGCCGGCATCGCCAGTTATTTTGTGCCTGATCATATGGAGTATCGCAAAATATTTAGGGGTTTTCTTAACTCCCTCATAGGAAATTCTATCTACGCTCTTCCTCCAGGAATTAAATTCTCCTGGTCATCCTGAAAATTTTCTAAGGCATTTCACCATATCCGGAATCTTATCTAATTCATTTATGTTCGCGGTCAGTGTCACACTATGGTCGGGTTCGGTAAAGTCAGTTATACTTGTAGTCTGCGTACTCATTCGTTCGAGTACTTCTCGAACTATTGTCGTTATTAGAGTTGGGTTAGTAGTGGGAGGGTTTAAAGGATGGGTGGAAAGATTTGAAGGATGGGTGGTTTGCCCATAATCTAACCTCATTTGGTTTAATTGTTCTATTAGTTCTTCAGCTGTGTCTGGCATAATAATCTTTTCTTTTAAGTTAGTCCCAGTTAAAAAATGTTTTGTTGTTTTTGTTAAAAAAATATTATCTGAAAGCAATGCTCCTTTATTGAATTCCAATAAAGAACTAAAATTTACAATTTATTATACTTAACTCTAGACCTATGTTTGCCGCTGCGACGGGTACGGAGTTGTTGACGCTGCGCTTCTCACAGGTTGCCACTACACGTGCCGCACTCTCAGCGATTTAGTGGTGTCATATTCCATATACTTTTGAATGTAGGGGTGCTAACTTATATAACCCTATATCTGACTCTTTTAGTTTTAGGACTTACAAACAACCGTTATATGAACAAAACTATAATACTCTCTTTAGCAACTTTGTTGGGGAGTATAAAAATTATGTGCTTTTAAAGGTGATGTATTTCTCGAGGTAATCCGAAAAGTTTTCTTTTCTATTTTTTGCAGCACTCAAAAATCGCGGTTAGTTTGTTAATAAAAATGGAATAAGTGGAAAATCCATCGATTACCTGTTGATTTTGTATGTATCTTTCTAATTGGCGTAGAACGTTTTCGAGAAAATCGATTTGAGTTTTTTATACAACAAAAGTCAGGTAGCACGCAGGGCCAGTGTCAAAATTGGAAGATGGGCGTAGCATATCTAGTTTTCAGTTCTACCGGTTAACCAAAAATAGTATAAAATATTATAAAATTTTTTTAAATTCCTATGTCACAGTGTAAAAATGGCCGAAATCGCGCCAACTTCTCATGTAACACAATTTTAAATTCCATATGTTTTTTGCCCTTTCTTAAAAAGTAGATAACATTTTGCTAAAACTTGACCTTATTATATAAATAATATCAGGAATTTCATAAATGATTGCTGTATGTGAGTTTTCATAAAGGAGAGCATTTTGTTAGTTTGTGGCATAATAATTATACCTCCAATATATTATATGTGAAGTAAATACCAAATGTGCTTGTAATTTATTCACGATTTCATCGAATAATAAATGTTTAATTCTTTCGTAACATTTTTTTGTACACATTTTTAAAGCTCTTGAAAGAATTCTCCTGTTTTTAATCTTTGCATGTTCCTTTTTTAGTTTATTTAAACATTTGGTTAGCACCTGAAGGAATTGATCTTAGGAAATTGTTACACCCTTGCTTAGACATTCCTTATTTATTTAACTTAAAGTTTTGAAAGCAAGCTTGGCCCTTTCTTACTCTTTTAATTTAAAATGTTATTAAAATTTAAACTTAATATTTAATTCAATTTGGTAAATTCACTTTACAAAAACTAGAAATACATAAAGCAAAACAGTTTTAAATTCATATGCAGTTTTCGTAAAAATAAAAATTTAATAAAATAGGAGAAATTTTCATATCATTATGAAAATGGTCCATCACAGCAACTATTAAATAAGCAAAAAGTAGTATTAAACTTATTACTTAGTTGGATAGATCCTTTTTGGATAATAATGTTTAAATAAATTGTATGGCTGCGCCCGATATTAATTTTTCGTGTTTCTAATTATTTAGTACATCTTTTATTAAGAGGTTTCATAGATTTATAGAATTCACATAATAAAAATTTCATTGTCTGATTAAACCCTACAAAAATTCTAGAATATTGTTCTAATGTTTAATCAGAATAAAACTTTAAACTCTACTCTAAACATAACTTTCGAAATCGATTTTCAAGACTTCTCTTTTTTTCTTACTCAATCAATCTTAATTAAATTTTACACAGTTCTTCGATATCAAATTTTCAAGGTCTTGAACTTGTTAAATTATAACTATTTACTTTTTTTCCTGTTACCTAGTTTATAGTATTAATTAAACATGTATATGCTTTAGTTGATAGTTTTTTCATAGCAATGGTCAAAAATGACAGAAATCTCTATAAAAACTTTTCTCGCCACCAAATCCCAAATATGGTGACCTCTAACCTTCCGTTGCATTTATATTGTATATGTTGGGCAGAATAAGAGATAAATTGATGAAGTGCAGAAAATATTGGTTTTCAGTTTTGATCATATAGTTTTTTTCATAAACATATGTAGTTCTTTGCGTTCCAGTTACTTTTTTTTACAAATGATAAACACAAATTCCAAATAATTTGTTTTTTACATATATACTTTTTTTAAATTTTTAGGCAAACCTTTCTGATCCTGATCCTACGCCTTTGGAACTTTACAATGTTTTATTAGAAGAAATAAGGCACGAAGAAAAAGTCAGGAAGCAATTTGATAAACTTATTGAAGAAATCAATGGAATATTTGATACTCGTAAACAAGAAATAAAACATCCCATTCTAAAATTCAGTATATTTGATCCTTTGCGTAACGCAGCTGCCAAAGAATTACGGATAAGAGAGGTTGGTATTTTTGCAAAATCAACAACATGTATTTCAATATTTATCACCTAAATTTATCGAGGTATGGAGCTACAACGGGTAATGAAGTACAGATACTTTTTTCAATAACCTTTTTTGATAGATCTCGCGTTAGTCGTATCAATCTGTTCTTATTTTTGTTCAGTATTGTTTGACATTTCAACTTAATCAGCCTATTGAATGTACTATTTGCAACACCATCACCCGTCTTGAGACCCAGCATTCATTATTGGTTAATATTCGTCGGATTAGATCGCTTACAGCACTCAGTGAAGAAAATATAGCAGCTGTGGCTGAGAGTGTACACGAAAACCGTGCCGTTCAACACTGTTCTCAGCAACTCCGACTGACGTACAAGCTTTGTTTTCAAACATTGAATGCGTCATGGGAGGCATTCTCCCGAATAGCCTTGAGAGCCGAGGTCCATGCTGCTTGGATCCCCTCTGTCGTCTCAAAATGCTTGCCTTTCATCAGCCTTTTCAGGCAAGGAAACAAAAAAAGAAGTCAGGATGCGGCTGCGGATGCGTTGAGATGCCGGCCTAGGTTAAGTAACTATTCACAAGAAAGGCGAAGTGAGCCTGGAAATTGCCATAGTGCAACTTCTAAAAGGTTGTCTTGTCGGGCCCGATTGACCCTTCGTTTGAGTCTATTGAGGACTTCCACGTAAAACTTGGCATTCCTGGTAGAAGATGCCTTTGAAGTCAGAAAAGACAATAAGCATCACTTTCACTTTGGATTTGCTCATTCAGCAGCGACCTCTTTCCGGACTTCCAAAAAGGCCAGGTGCCACCAATACACACCACTTCTTGCTAAAGCAACATCTGGGTAAGCCTGCTTGTTCATATCAAATGTCACTGTCGCAGATGTACCGAGTTTCACACAGAAATTAGTTGTGTACCTCTGCTCTAACAAACGCAGAATTTTCTGCTTGCACCAATCACAGAAACAAGTCGCGCGAAAATATTTACCCTAACTCTCCAGATACTCGTAGACAACCGAGACTATTATTGCCTAAAATTCAGATAATTTCACGTGTTCGGCCGATCGATTGGTCACTAAGATTAAGTAATGTCAAAGTGTTGGGCCTTTTACTGTGGGGATATGTAAAATCTAAAGTCTACGTGGACAATTCTGTTTCGAAATTTGGACTCAACGAATGGACCATCTGAGACGTAGCCGCGGCCAATACTTGAAAAAGATAATCTTCAAAAACTAAATGCCTTTAACTGAAACTTTTGCCGAAAACCGGCAAAGTTACGATTCGTTTGGCGCCGCGATTTGATGGTACGGATTAATAAAGGAGGTCTTCAGGAATAAAAAATGTATACACATATACCCTCCTCAGAGTCATAGTTTTCGAGACATTTCTATTTAAAGTTCAAAAATTTGTAAAAGCAATGCTCGTTATTTTACTATATTTAACCCCTTTTCACACATTTTTTCAATTTATATATATTTAATTACACTGTAGACATTCAAATATATCAAAAATTTGCACTAATTGTGTATATTTTGCACATTCAAACTTTCAAGAGATTTCTGTGCTTACATTTATGACAACTAGCAGTGTTGCCATATTTTGTGTCCTGAAAATATAATCGTCAATTTTTATGTTTCATATTGAGAGAAATAAATGATTCAAACTGAACTATTGTTTCATATATTTATATGGATTATATACCATAATGGTACAATTGGAGGATGGAGTCATGTGTAGAAGTTCACGCAACTGAGGAAAGTTCTCTGATCGCCATTCACTTGGGAGTGGCCAGAAACGACTCTTTTATATATGACTCAAGCAGCTCACGACTTCCGGCCTTTGACCAAGTACCCTCTGGGTAGCCTAAGAACATCCGTTTGAAGGCGAGCTAAAGTAAGAAGACAAACCTGCATAGGGTTGTGCGCTGGGTTTGGGACCCGCCACGTAAAAAAACACCCCAATGAAAAGGAACAACAAGCCTCGGATGAAAGAGCTCCCTTTTGATGACGACCATGGCAAACGAAATAAGGACTACGAATTGAGGGCATGCACCTGGAATTTCCGGTCGCTTATTTGGGAAGGTGCCGCTGCTCAGCTGGTTGATGTCCTCGTGAAAATAAAGGCTGACATCACCGCCGTCCAAGAAATGCGATGGACGGGACAAGGACAGAGACAAGTAGGTCCTTGTGACATTTACTACAGTGGCCATATAAAGGAGCGCAAGTTTGGTGTGGGATTCGTGGTGGGAGAGAGACTCCGTCGCCGAGTACTATCATTCACTGCGGTGAATGAACGTCTAGCCACAATCCACATCAAAGCGAGGTTCTTCAACATATCGCTGATTGGCGCCCACGCCCCGACGGAAGAGAAGGACGATGTGACCAAAGATGCCTTTTATGAGTGCTTGGAGCGCACTTATGAGAGCTTCCCCCGCCACGATATCAAATGCCCACGCCAGGGTGGGCAAAGAAGGTCTCTTTGGCACTACGGTCGGTAAATTCAGCCTCCACGAGGAAACATCCCCAAATGGGTTGAGGCTGATCGACTTCGCCGGGGCCTATAATATGGTTATCTGTAGTACTAGATTCCAGTATAAGAAGATACATCAAGCTACATGGCTGTTTACGGATCGAAAAGCCACCAACCAGATCGATCATGTTGTGATAGATGGAAGACACGTCTCCAGTGTTCTAGAAGTGCGTACGCTCCGAGGTCCTAACATCGACTCGGACTACTATCTTGTTGCAGCCAAGATTCTCACCCGCCTCTGTGCAGCAAAAAACGCATGCCAGCAAACACAGGGAAGGTTCGACGTCGAGAAGCTGCAATCACAACAGACAGCCGAACGATTTTCTACTCGGCTTGCACTCCTGCTCTCTGAGAGCACTCGTCAACAACTCGGTATAAGGGAACTGTGGGATGGCATTTCAAACTCCTTGCGTACAACTGCAACCGAAACCATTGGTTTTCAGAAAGTGCAAAAGAACAGCTGGTACGACGAGGATTGTCGTCTCGCAGCGGAAAGAAAACAGGCTGCCTACTTCGCAACGTTACGATCGACCATCCGGACAATATGACCTAGCCAGCGTAGCCGCTGTCTTTTAATTCGAACTACATATGTCAATGTCGACGTATATCTCGTACAGCTCATCGTTCCGTCGAATGCGATATTCGTCGTGGCCAACGCGCAAAAGACCATAAATCTTTCGCAGAACCTTTCTCTCGAAAACTCGCAACGTCGATTCATCCGTTGTTGACATCGCCCATGCCTCTGCACCATATAACAGGACGAGAATTATGAGCGACTTATAGAGTTTGGCTTTTGTTCGTCGAGAGAGGACTTAACTTTTCAATTGCCTACTCAGTCCGAAATAGCACCTGTTGGCAAGAGTAATCCTGCGTTGGATTTCCAGGCTGACGTTGTTGTTGGTGTTTACGCTGGTTCCAAGATAGACGAAATTATCTACAACTTCACAGTTATGACAGTGACGTGGGAGCCAAGTCGCGAGTGCGACGACTGTTTGTTTGATGACAGGAGATATTTCGTCTTGCCCTCGTTCACTGCCAGACCCATTTGTGTTGCTTTCTTGTTAAGTCTGGAAATAGCAGAACTAACGGTGCGGGTGCTGAGGCCGATGATACCAATACCATCGGCATACGCTAGCAGCTGTACACTCTTATAAAAGATTTTACCTGCTCGATTCAGTTCTGCAGCTCGAATAATTTTCTCCAGCAGCAGATTGAAAAAGTCGCACGATAGGGAGTCGCCTTGTCTGAAACCTCGTTTGGTATCGAACGGCTCGGAGAGGTCCTTCCCGATCCTGACGGAGCTTTGCGTGTTGCTCAACGTCAATTTACACAGCCGTAATAGTTTTGCGAGGATACCAAATTCAGATATCGCGGCATAGAGGCAGCTCCTTTTCGTGCTGTCGAAAGCAGCTTTGAAATCGACGAAGAGGTGGTGTGTGTCGATTCTCCTGGTGTTGTGCGTTCACTGCCATTCAGTAGGCTGGAGAAGTGTTCCCTCTATAATTTAAGTATGCTCTGAGCATCGGTAACTAGACCACCTTTGGGGGTTCTACAAGAGTATGCTCCGGTCTTGAAACCTTCTGTAAACCGCCGCATCTTTTCGTAGAATTTTCGAGCATTACCCCTGTCGGCCAGCTTATCAAGCTCTTCGTATTCACGCATTTCCGCCTCTTTCTTTTTCTGTCTACAAATGCGTCTCGCTTCCCTCTTCAACTCGAAAACACTTCAGCTCTGAAAGTATTCGACGCAGTACCCGCCGTAAAAATCGAAGACGGTCTAAAACACGTGCAAGCAAAGTAGCTGTCAGCAATTAAATGAACATTTAAAATGGCCGAGCTTGTCGGCATAAGTGAGAGACATGAGTACCAACATAACGCCACAAAAAATTCGAAATTCGAATATACGTAAACCACGAAAATTCAAAATCCGCGGTACCTTTTGAAAACACTCGTATAAAACTCTAATTTGGCAAAGGAGATCGCTGAGGACAAAAACTTGTGACAAACTAAGCCTGGTACTTCCAAGTTTAACGAAAATATTGTAAGAATTCCTATCGAAAATGGATGAAGTCGAAAGATAACTCTCTTCACTCTCCATATAACGGTACCGTTCAAAACTACTAAAAGCGCAAAAAATTAACGAACAGTACCTTAAAATTGTACCTACGAAATGGTATGGGAGGGCTTTATGACAGCCGGAGTTAAATTGAACGGTGAGTGTGACACCGCCCTTTTTTTGGTGAAATCACCCGACCGTTTGATTGTGGTATTCTTCTTATATTCCTTTGTGAAAATGGGCGAAAACTACAACCACGCCTATTTTCCATATGTATAACATAATTTTCAGTTCCATTTGTTTCCTTCAGTTTGCAGTACACAAATCAAGAAGTAATTAATATAACGGGATAGAATTTTTCTTTGAAGTACCAAACCTGTTTAAGCCCTGGACTTTAGTATATAGTTGACTTTTGACCGAAAATATCGGTCAGTGTGTGAGATATAAAATTCAAGTTCAGGCAGAGTTCTTTCCTGATAATAGAATTTTTGTGTATAAAAAATGAGTCGTATCGGGTCAATACTTCCCTAAGATGCCATATACCTAACATAAAGATTTTCGAAACTCCTGGTGACTTTGTATGATCGCCAATATTTGAGTTAGCTCAATGAAAATTACAGAGCGTATTTTACTCATAACAGCATACATACATCTTTGTGCTTAAAATAGATACAATTGGGCAAAAACTTTACATAGCCCCCATATATCAATTACTAGGATTTTCGAACATTCGGCATATTTCTCCATATGATTGGTGATTGTACATACACATGTGACGAACTTTAATAAAACCCAGGGCTTTGATTCTTGCAAGCCGCAAGAGTGTAATATTGGGTAGTCGAAAAAGTATTTTCGTTTTTTAAATCAAACTTCGACATATGTGTTTATATTTATAATAGTAAATAAATAAACTAATATGTATCATTTTGGTCGATCACTGTTTGCCATTTTTCAGCCAGACACATTGTGCTAGCAGTGAGAATCGAAATTTCTTTCCATTATTTCCTTTTTTTATACAAAAATTTTAAATTATAGCGAATTTCTTCATTATTTTTACTCATTTTTGAACAACTTTAACTTTTTTTAACTTCTTCGAATTTAGTTTTCTTTTTGGTTATATGAAGCTCTTCCGACTTTGCAACACATGGTACGACACAATGTGATTGGTAGCAGTTGGAGATATACGACTGCAACGACATCTATTGACAAAATATGATAAGACTTTTTCGAGTATCCAATATGATCGGTTGAACCTCTTATTGAACTGTGCTATATTTTTTTACTTTGTCTTGAAGCTTTTCTGTAAAATTTTAGTCAGATGGCTTAAGAAATTTTGAGAAAAAAAAAATATATCATTGCATTTTCGAAGCTAGAAAAATTGAATGACTTTGATCTTATTCGAAGAAGATACGGGAGTGGTTGGGCTTAAGAAGTCGTTTTGCCACAAACTTGAATTGGAAAATCATACTTTGTAAATATTTTGTTTAATTTTCATTTTTAGAACTGCTCTCTCATCACTATTCGGTTCGCTAATGTTTTTAATCTTTAAAATAGATGGCAAAATATAATACAGCGATGAAGAACAGCAAAGTTGTAATTACTCGAACACAGTTGAAAAATTTTTACACAATTCCAACAAGACTTAAGGAATGGGTATATTAACGTGTAGGCTCTTTTTATAAAAGATGCTGCAAATTTGTTTTCAATCTTTGACATTTTTTACAAGACTCAAAGACTTCGGTGAACCCATTTGTGTCAACGTAGAACTTGTCCAACAACTGTCAGTAATGAGCTCAGTTCCTAATGTGTGCTTAGTGAGTACAGGTACTAAGCTCTGGATTTATAAGCAAAAAAGAATATTTATATCTTAAACTCGTCTAACGAAAAAAAAACCTTGATTTAATAATCGACGTCTTCAATGCAACAGGACGTGTGGGGACAGCGAAAGCCGGCAAACCACTTACCAACCAAGTAACTAAAAACCAACAAAGAATGAAGCGGCAAACAATTCAAACTGGTTTTATGTACTAAATTTGAACTCCACATTAACTACGACAGGTTCTCACAAACCAATACTAATTATTGTACTTCAAGTAAGTGATATTAATAGAATGTTGAAAAGCTTTACAATTATAATTAGAAGTGAAAATTTCCCTACAAGTCTGGCAGAGACGGACAAGTGAAAGTAATAACTTCAAACAGTGACTGCTACAGAAAACTTGTGAGCTATATCGATACTTTCTTCGGCGCTCTAGTCGTTTCTTCTTTTCGCAATTTGGCGCCAGAGCCGGAAAGCTTTCATCCATTCGAACGATATTTCTAAGCCGTAGCCGCTGCAATTGAACTGTGTCAAAGTCGTCGTATAACTTATCCAGCTCAGCTATACTCAGAACCTTTCTCTCGAAAACTAGTAACGTCGACTCATAAGCTGTTGTCATCGTTTATGCCTCTGCACCATATAGCAGGATGGGAATAATGAGTGGCTTATATAGTTTAATCTTCTCAGTCCGACGTACCACCTATAAATATGAGTTATTCAGTGTTTGATTGCGAGCCGATTTATTGTTGGTATTAAAAATGGTTCCAAGAACAAAAATATATCTACGACTTCAAAGTTATGACTGTCAACAGTGGCCTGAGAGCCCAGTCGCAATTGCAACAACTGCTTGTTTGATGACAGCAGATATTTCATCTTACCCTCGTTCACGACCAGATCCATTTGATTCGTTTCAGTATCCATTCTGGAGAAATCAGAACCAACGGCGCGGGTGTTGAGTCCAATAATATCAATATTATTGGTGTACGGCAGCAGCTGCACACTCTTATAGATTAGCAGATCGTACCTGCTCAATTAAGTTCTGCACCTATAAATATTTCCTCCACCAATTGATTGAAGAAGTCGCACGATAAGTAGTCGCCTTGTATGAAACCTCGTTTGGTATCGAACGGCTTGGAAAGGCCGATCCAGACGGAACTTTTGGTATTACTCAACGTCAGCTTACAGAGCCGTTTTAGTTTTGCTGTGATACCAAGTTCAGACATAGCGGCATTAGGGCTGCTCCTTTCCGTGCTGTCAAAAGCAGCTTTAAAATCGATGAAGGGGTGGTGTGTTGATCCTCTTTTGATGTGTCTTTTCTAAAATTTGATGCTTGGGGAATATTTGGTCAATTGTTTATTTTCTAGGCCAAAAGGCACACTGATAAATTCCAATCAGGTTGTTGATGGTAGGCTCTAAACTTCCACGGAATGCGCTAGGTTAAACCTTATATGCGATGATCAGGAGGCTTATCCCAGATTAGTTGGTGGAGGTGGCCAGTGTCCTGCGCAGACTCATTGCATGCTGGACATATATTCGACATGTCTAGATCTATTCTGGATAAGTAGGAGTTTAACCTGCTACAGTATCCAGTATATGCTGGACATATATTCGACATGTCTAGATCTATTCTGGATAAGTAGGAGTTTAACCTGCTACAGTATCCAGTACGAAGCTGCGCTAGGATCACTCGTTTTTCGCGGCAACTCGAGCTCTTCGTCTGCGATGGGTGTTGATTTGACTCCAAGAACACCATTCACTGGAAGGGAATTGGTGAAGAAGTTGGTAGTTCCACTGTGAATGGCGGTCAGTACCTGACGGAAGTCAGTTGCATCCGAAGTCCGGTCAGCGTACTGTTCGACGTAGTTATAGGAAGACCTTTTGATGCTCCTTGGAGACGGTTTCGCTCCAAGCAGGTGGCTGCAAAGGTGATTTCTACGAAACCATCCTAGCAGGAACTGCTTGGAGAGGAGTTCATTATGCTCCTTAACTGGGAGCATATGCGTCTCACTATGTAGGTGTTCGTTGGGAGACATCAAGAGGCATCCCGTCGTGGTCCGGAGTGCAGTGTTCTGACAGGTCTGAAGTTTTCTCATCTGCGTACCACTGCATCCAGGCGACCATATTGAGGAGCGACCAGCCGATTGCCTTGTATGTTGCCAACAACGTTTCTTTGCTAGCGACTTGAGGATTTTGCTGCGGCTCTCTACCTTGGCGATAATAGCGGTCGTATGAGTAGCTAAGGAACATAGACTATCAAGAGTTACACCTAAAATCTTAGGATTATTGACAGTCGGAATTTTGACGCCATGGACTGATATCTTAAGCTCAAGTCTATACTCCTTTGTCCAATTCGTAAACATGGTCGCCGTGGATTTGGGGGCGGAAAGTGTGAGGTTCCGTGCAGTCAGGAAATGAGAAAGGTCGAAGAGGTAGTTGTTTACCGTTAAACCCGTTTGGATCGGTAAGTGTCCTTGCCCTGTCCATCGCATTGCTTGGACGGCGTTGACGACAGTCTCCTTAAATCGCAATTCTTAATGTATTTGCCGTGGTCGTCATCAAAGGACGCGTCGCTCATTCGAGGCTATTGTTTCGTTTTCACGGGGGCGTTTTTCATACATAGCGCTTAACCCTGGAGAGGTATGATTCGCCTTCTCATTTTAATTCGCCATCAAACGGATGTTCTTTGGCTACCCAGAGGATAATTGGTTTAAGACTAAGCTTAAGATAATTGTAAAAGAATCGTTTATGGCCACCCCCAAGTGATTGGTACTCAGAGAACTTTCCTCAATTGAGTGAGCCATGCTCATATTGTCGGTGAATGTGAATTTCGTCGGTAGTTTTAATCATTCAGTATACCCACTTTTTATTGTCAATACAAAAGTTTTTTTGAGAAAATTTCAGCTGACTGAGCTTGAAGCATATGAATGCGTATGTTTTCTAATTTTTGTTTTTTTTTAATTATACGCCAATGTCTAGGTATTTTAAGCGTAAATTACAAAATATGTTATCGAATATGTAAAATTTTTGAGCCATGTATTTGTTCTATCCATCAATCAGGTAAAAGATTCAAATCAAATAATTTGAGTCGTGTATAAGGTATGTGTACAATCAGCAATGCACCCATATGCTTCAAAATCCATCTGTCGAAAATTTCTCAAAACAAATTTTGATATTGACATTATTTTTTATCCATTTGTAACAAACTTTTGCAGGAAGGAACTCTCCGCAGAGGCGAAAATATATTGCTGCCATGAATCCCTCAGTACTAATTATTTTCGAATGCACTCAATTTCCAATTCGCTTTTATATTTCATTGCGTTAAGATATTAATCTTTGTTTATTCTTAATTACAATAATTACTAGTAAGAATATGACCTATGTACTATTTTCAATGTATAGAAAGCTACTAATAATTGCAATTTAATATGTATTTATATGATACTTTACTAAAATCAATTTATTATCTTTAAAGTATACTTAACGATATATGTAAAGTGTAATTTACTTAATTATCTATAACTCTTTGTTCCTCTTTCGGTTATAATTGCATTATACAAATACATGTAGTATTAATTGTTATAAAAAATGTATCGTTAAGATAAATGGTATCACGTTTGCCGGGTCAGTTGGTAGCTATATATAAATCATCAGCTGAGCTGATTTAGCCATGACCGTCTTTCCGACCGTTCTTCTAAATACACTTGCCTGAAAAATTGTCCGTACACCTCGACATGAAAACAATACATTGAGAAATTTGTGATCAAATAACTCATTATGAATAAAAATAATATACAAGTTTTGTTTTGTATTTTCACTACACTTTCCATAATTTTTTTTTTAGATATACAGTAAAAAAATAAAGGAAATTTTTTTTAAAACCAAAAAAAAAAACACTCATAATGAAACAGAAAAAGTATTCGTACATTTTTAAATGTATAACATATAGTTAACTTATTTTGTGAAAATTCAATATCCTAGTAACTGGTGGGATAGCCTCTACGTTTTAGGACCTCGGCAAGTCGATGTGACATTGAATGAAACAATAGATGTGCCATGATGTGTAATTTTGGCCCATTCATTCATGATCACTTTTTTGAGCATTTCTGTTTTCCTGTATATCATAGAAATGCCCGAAGGGATTAAGGTCTGGAGACTGAAGTGGCGAGCGCAATTGATTCTTTATGTTACAGATCAACCGAAGCTTTATATTGTGTGCCGTGAGCTTAGGATCATTATCCTGTTAAACCAAAAATCAAAAGATATTCTTAATCAAGTGCAGTACCACTCCTACGCCATACCAACTTTTACTTCTATCATTGTACATATTTCCTGGAATGATTTGTAGTATATTCTGGGTTTAAGAATAATTTTTCTTTCGCCAGCGCTAATTTCTTTAATTTTTGCACAAAGAAAGGATTATAATAACTTTTAAGTGAACTGTTAAAAGGGAGATCAATTAAATACTGTATTGATGTGTACGGCTACTTTGTCCGATCAATTTAAATGAGCTTTTTTGTTTTTGATCTGGGATTTTTATGAATATACATATGGAAATTGTAGTAAAAGTACATATAAGACTTGTATAATATTTATATCGAGATGTAAAGATAATTTTTCCGGAGAATGTAGATATGTAAATTGGGTCTTCAGTTTTTCAGCTATGAATCTGTATACATGCACTCAGAAAAAAAAAAACCACGCAGTCGAAATTTTTTTAATATTAAATTTTTAAACTGCCACTATTCGCTCAAAATACTCTATTTGCCTTGTTTAATTTTTTTGTTATGTATCTACATTAGTTTACCGTTATTTCTGAAACCATTGGCCTTTGCATTGAATTATTTCAGTACTTGGAGTATTTTCTTTGTAGTCAGTTGTAAAAGTAAGCAAAATTTAACATGGTTTTGTTGATAGAGAAGAAAGCAGAAATCATAGCTTTATATTAAAATAAATTATCGAAACGTCAAATAGCTCGTAAAATGGGCACAAGTGATTGGAGTGTGCGTAATGTTATCAACCGTTCTGTTACCTTAAGGTCATCTCGTGACCTCTTTTATCTTATTTTTGCTTATCTTTCATAAAAGAAACAACATTTTGGGATTTCCTTTCATGAAGTACTACATTGAGTGAAAAAGTGCAAAATATTTTTTATAATTTGATAAAAAACATGGCAAAATCAAATCTAACGTGTTTGCAACATAAGGTCATTCAGTGACCATCTGTTGTTCAAAGTGGCAAGAGAAAGTTTCGCGCCATTTTTGTCAATAAATATTTGTGTAAAACGACAGACATTGTAGATATTTTATCAAATGAAACGTAACCGAGCAGCGGTGAGTATTTTGATGGATTTCGATGGAGTATTATCTGATTCAGCAACTTTGTCATCTGACAGAAACCCAAACACAGACAATAATGGAAGACATCGTGAATATTGATAAGTATAGTGATTTCGAAAACAATGAAAAGTATGGTACATTGCTGATGAAGAAGAAGACAGTAATGCTGAAGCTGATATAAGTGACATTCCCGTGTACTTTTCACCGACAGCAACCATTAGCACTAGAGCCAGAATAGAAAGTATAATTCGACGACACCCTGGATATATTCAGTTCACAGAATATCAAATATAAAAGAAACATTTGACATATGCTAGAGTTCACCATCATCGAGGGCGCTAAAAAATTGAAGAGAATATAAACCAATTGATGAAATAGAATTTAATGGATTTTCGGGTATTTTGATATTAGGAGGTATTTCAAATGACATATTTATACAAAATACATATAATTTAGAAACAGGCGTTTACCGGTCGTACGGAGAAAGTCTTCGCAGTCTTTGAGATGAGGTTCATGGTCGACTAATATTTTAAGTATCTTTTTTTAATTATCTTGCATGCCAAGCAAGCCAAGTAAATACGGAATAGAGGCATGGGTAGCTGCGGATATGCGAACAAAATTTTGCCTAAATTTTTAATTATATTTGAGAAAATATTCAGCAGACCGGAACGAAACCAAGACCAACGGGTAGGGTTAGATCTAGTAAGTGGGTATGAGTGACGGAATATAACAAACAGATATCTTTTTTACAACTCGTGATATGGCATTACTTTTACTAAATAATAATATGACATACATCGTTGGCCCTTAGCTGTCTTCTCGAATATTGTGGTTGTTTCGACGCTAAATGCCTAGGTTTTATGGACAGAAATTCATACTAATTGGAATGCGTCAAAAACAAATAATCGCAAATTTTCTAGAAAAACTTGGCCTTTACCTTGTTCAGGGTGAAATAACTCGTAGAAAACGCGTACCTAAAAACAGTTGTCGGATGGTATTGTCAGGAGTGTCTGGGCAAAAGCAGAATAGAGAAGTACTTCGGCGGATGTTGCTCTAAAAAAGAGAAAAACAATTCAGCGAGCCACCTGCGCTTTCATTTAGCATACTCAACAAAATTTATGAAATGTTAAGAACAAAATAAAATTATTATAAATACAACTACGAAATGTTAAATTCAAACTTAATTTGTAGTCAGTAAAATTAAGAAATATTAGAAAAAAGAACTAAAATCATAAGGTTTTTATTTGATACCCTAACAAAACTCCGACTAGGTCATTCCGTGACATTAACATCACATGAAACTTTTTAATAATATAACAAAAGGGTTAAGAATTATACAAATTTTAGTTTTTTAAATCGAAAAAAGGGCAGTGGACGTCCCATAAAAGTAAATAAAACCAGATCATCGTGGATTACGAAGGCGACGTCCGGCCAAAGCACCACTTATCGTTACCCGAATTAAGGAACAGCAGCTAATGTGAACAAAATTACATACAACTTGGACTGTGTCGGACTGGGTAAATGTTATTTTTTACGAAAAATTAAAATTTAATTTGTTTGGACCCAACAGAAATACCTTAGTGCGTCGTAGGGAAGGAGAGCGTTTTTTGGAAAGCTGAGTTTTACCCATCCTAAAGCATCCGCCCTTTTTAACCAAGTTTGGAGTTGGGCAGCTTATTATTCTTAAGGATAAGTGAATACAATGTTCTCCCTATTATCAACAAGTCCAAAATCAAAAAGAAAAAAGAGTCACGCATTTCCTATTAACTATTTCCCCCGCCATCCTCCAACGACAAAAGATAAACCAAAATATTTAGTGCAAACCCATAAACAAATTTTCTTATTTTGCTGTGCACAAAGCGTTAAAAATATTAGCAGCGAAATAATTGTAATATCGGAACTTAGACGCGGATAACTATTATTACTAGTAGAAAACAACATAGCTCGAAAATTCATATGGCATATGTGATGTAGAAATAAAAATCCACAACAACCTTAACTGCACAAAATTGAAATCTCATACGGTGAAACCATTGAACATTTCAAAGAAAAGGGGTTTGTTTCAATTTTCAATATATATTAACCAAAACTCAGACATTTGATGAATATCACCTACCTGAAAAAATTGAAGGGTCATGGTACACAACTAAGGTAAGGCAATAATATCCTAACTAAATGAGGTGCAAAAGCTGCCAACTTTTAGGTTATACAACAAAACGATGTACTAAAGCCGCTGTTTGCGACAAGTGCGTTCTCATCCCTCACCAATTCTTCCTTTTACTCGTACCTTTTGCATAAACTGTTTATAAATATTCCTTCTATTACAAACAACAAACCTACAAACAATATGTATAACGAAACACAAGAGAAAGAAATAAACGAAAACCATTACACCAGAGCAAGTACAACAACAACAGTATCAGTCGATGACTCTCAAATATTATGATTAAACAATGCGAATTTTACAGTGGAATATAAATGGCCTATTTAATAACTACCCTGATTTAACCGATTATTTCCCAAGGGTAAAAATAAATGCATATTTTATGGTTTTATTGTTTCTTACGTTTAAAAATACATAAAAAAAGAGAAAATTATTAAAAAAAAAATATTGGTTAATTATTTTTCATTCCGTGAAATGTTGCACCTACGCAACGTTGGGATTACTGAACTTATATTATACTAGCAAGTCATAAAAATACATTTAAAATATTTCACTTACGCTAATACTATAGCGAATAGCGTGAGTGAAATATTTTAAAACAATCAGCATGAAGATGTATTTGACATTTTTTACACATATAAATTGTTGTACTTTTACACTGTCTGCATCTTCTTCGACGTTTATTTTCGTGCTCTTCTATGACATGACCAATATTATCGAAGCGAATATTGGAAGGTAATGCGTTTTTGGATGGTCTTCCTAAATTTCTATTTGAATTACCCAAAAAGTGAGAATTATCTGTAAGTTGGGCTTCTTCGGTTTTCATCAAACTAACAGCAACGTAAGATTTAAATTCTAATTGAGTCATAGATCGCTCATTTGCCAGATTGTAAATCTTCCACGAGTTTACTAAAACACTATCTATCAAATTGATGAACAGTGGCCACCACCACTTTTTCCCTCTTACTCGAATCCTATAATTGGCAATTCCATTATCATGCAGATCGACGCCTCCCATATTCTTATTATAATCTGCTATAACCTGGGGCTGTGGCACATTCACCATTTTTTTTATTTTTCTATCGTAACGTTTTGCCGTAACCAATGGTTCGATTTTTGCGTTGTTAGTAGCCACAGTTACCACAGAATTGTCATTCCATCGAACTAATAATACTTCATGTTTTTGGTCAAAGCTGAAATCAAATGATCCTCTCTCTTTTTTCTGAAGAGTTTTCGTATTTATCATGGTTTTATTCATTGTTCTATTTTCTCGAATAGTACCAGTGGCAAAATAGCCTTTCTCTTTCAGAATGCAAAATAATTTGTGCGAAGAAAAGAAATTATCAAAAAAAAATGCGATGTTTGCGAGGATCTTCAATGACAGACAATAGGTTCAGAACAGTTTTTTCTCCTAGACCTAAATCATTTCTATTGTCGTTACTATCCTTTCCGCCATATGGAATAAACCGATACAGATAACCATTTGAACTACACAAGCACCATATCTTGAAACCAAATCTTACAGGCTTTCCTTTGATGAACATCTTGCAACTATGACGTCCAAAATACGGCACCATTTCTTCGTCATTTGACAAGTTGTGTGAGAATATCCCAAACTGCATATTCTTTTGATTCATTACATCGAAAATAGGACGCAATTTAGCGAATTTATCATTTTTATCCAGATCCGCATTATCACATAGATGAATGTTTTCCTTTATAGAGTAAAATTTGTTCCGACTCATACAATTTCTTACAATTGATACATTTTTGTCTTCATCTTTTGACCAGTACAATTTCGTTGCTGGTAAAGAATGATAGCCAGACAATAATAATATACCAAAAAATCTTTTGAGTTCTGCTACCGTGAGGATAAATAAATGACGGTTATGGTCACGAGCATATTTTTCCGAGAAACATACAATCTGTTCCCAAATTTCATCACTAAAAAATAGTGAAAATACTTCAAAAGGTGTTTTTCCACCTACACGTTCTTCAATATTTTGTGTCATTACTGTTTCATCACTTGTAGGACAATTCATATAGGTCGGATGTTCTTTTTTCCAGTCTGGAACACATTTTGGGGACTTCTTTGACAGTCTTGGCTTCTTCGATGTTGAAGGACCGAGCTCACCTTGCGTGTTTTCAGGCTCTAAGGGTAAATCGGTGTGTATTTCATATGTTCCAGCGATATCAGTGGACACAATATTGTCAAAATCACCTAGCGCGTCATCATCTAGGCCTTCCTCGTCTGTAAGATTGTCAACCGTCGGGGGGATGTACACGGCATCGATTTGAGTGGCATCTTGTAAATCCTCTTCCTCTTCTAAGGTACTCAGAATTTCTTGAGAAGATAGTAATCGCTGCCAAGCCATAATATATCGCCTTATTATTTACTGATTTGTATACACTCACTTAACGTTTCTTAGAAATTACTATGTGATACTATTAGCATAGTTTTGACAGCTCTCTCTCGAACCAAAGAGTCTCGTATCAAGTTATCTATGTTATTAGCTCAACGTTCTAGAACCAACTGAATAATAAAAACAAAACAGAAAAACTCCTTGAATAGCGAGAACCCATTATTGACAATACATTTCTAACACGAATGGCATGCTGAGTAACAATAACAACAGACTATTGTTATTCCCAAGGTTGCGTAAACGCAACGTTTCCTAGAAATGTAAGATAAACAACACGTGTAGGTAGTTTTGTCCACCAAAAGGGTTTATATCACAAAGAAGATATTGTTAAAGCTTTGTACAGTGTAAAAAGTAAAGGTTTATTTAAATTAATATTTTTTATGATTGGATGAATATATCGATCCCGAGATGACTCAATTAGCAGTTTTTGAATGATAAAAATAAAATGCATTTGTATTTGAAAAGCCATAAAAAAAATTGTTGTCTATCTGTTAGTTCTTCTTTTTGAGACTGGCTTACATTTCATAGATTTATTTCCTTATTTTAGAAATAAAAAAAAAAGACAAATTCGAAATGTTGCGCTTGCGCAACGATGGGTAAAGATGGGTTAAATATCCTTATTAATTAAATTTGTCCTGAAATAATTGCAATCCAAGAAACCCATACCCCTTATAATAAAAATTCTAATAAATATCATAGCTATTTCCACAATAGTACACAAAACATATACGCTAAACAAGGAATTGCAAGTTTCACTAAGAAATCTGTACATCATAGCAAATTTCAATCGTCAGCAACATTTCTTGCTTAGCTATTGAAATAGAAATTGGATTTAAATTTACAATTATTGAGAACTCGACAATATCCTAAATCAGTTTACTGCCCCAATTATCATAATGGGAGACTTCAATGCATGAAATCCACTGTGGGGATCAACCACAGTGAATAAAGTAGGCGAAATCATCGAAGATTTAATCATTTCAAATGATCTTATCGTGTTAAATGATGGTAAAGCAACTCACTTCTCTATTACTACTACTATTATTCGTTCTGCAGCTCATTTAACCATTCCCCAAAAAAACACCCAGCAAAACTACCGATATGGTCTAATCTATTATCTATTGTCAGAAATAGGAAAAAGTCTTTGTGGGCAACATTCAAATACAACAGAACTGACGATAATTTAATTGAATAAAAAAAAAGCTAATGCTAACTTTAAAAAGGAGTTAAGGTTGGCTGAAATGCAATCACCGCAAAAACAGCTAATATAAACCAAACTACGAAGCCGAAACAATATGGTTCGATATAAAGATGCTAACACACAGATTTAGTATATCCTAAAATACCTTCAGGACCTATTTACAGACCCCAAGAAATCGTGGAAAATTTTGCAGAAACTTGGTCACCATATTCCTCTGAAACAAAATTTCCTCTTACATTTAACGCAATTAAAAAACGAACAGAAAATTAAACCTATGAAATGCACTTCACATTAATATTACACTTAAAGAATTCGATACGACGCTTTCAATCCGGTACAGACAAAATATCCTATCCCATTTTAAAAAATCTCCCATACTCCCTCAAAGAAAGACTTGTGAACCTCTATAATAAAATAATAAATTCTGGTATTCAACCTCAACAATGGAAAGTTTCCTTGCTCATTCCCATCTCTAAACCTAATAAACCTTATTCGTACATTGAGAATTACAGACCCATTTCCCTTTTACTCTGTATGTCCAAGACATTAGAAAAAATAATTTCCCCGAGACTAATGTGGTATGCAAAAATAAATCGACTCACAAGTCCGCACCGATTCGGTTTTCAAAAAGTTATAGGAGTAATAGACACCTGTTACAATTTGAACACTTTGCTTCCACTTACTTGGCATCCCGTAATCACGTGCCTGGATTTAGAAAAAGCCTTCGACAGGGTTAGAGCTCACATGGTACTCAGTAAACTTAAGCAATGCAAAATAGGAAACAAAATGTTTAACATTATAAAATCTTTCTTATATCAACGAAAATTTATCGTATGAGCCAAGAAATGCCAATCACAGGTTTTCAAATTGAACAATGGTATACTCACAGATTCACCACTCTCGGCAACTCTCTTCATCATTGCGTTTAATAAAGTCCGCTGCGTAATTAGTACTAATCCTCACATAAAACACTTTATCTACGCAGATGACGTCGTGATCTTTACATAAATTAAAAACTTAAGACAAGTTAAACATGAATTTTTCAAAATTTTAAATGATGTCAACAAATGGTTCGAAATTTTATGTGCACAAATTTCATTAGGGTAGTAGTCTGGTAACTTGGGTTTAAACGTCTCGGGTCCTCTCTCTCGGAGTTGTTGAACTTTAAACACGTTTTTCTCAAAACATTGCTTTTCTGGTCGGCCCGGGTCCTAACTTTTTTCTACTGAACCGATTGCTTTCAAACTTAAACAGGCTCTTCTACACACTTATAGTTCTCGTTAGAACTAACGAGAATTTTTTTCATCCCTAACTTTCTATTTTACAACCCTTTCTTTGCTAAAATAAATAGACTTTTTTTCAAAGTCCGCCACTTTGTTATTTACCCTTGAAATTTCACTTCAAGAATTCCGAAAAAGCGTAAACAGCCTCGGATGAGAGACCCCCCTTTTGATGACGACCATGAATGATGTCCTCGTAAAGATAAAGGCTGACATCACCGCCGTCCAAGAAATGCGATGGACGGGACAAGGACACAGACGAGTAGGTTCTTGTGACATTTACCTCTTCTTCTTCTTCTTCTTTACTGGCGTAGGCACCGCTTACCCGATTATAGCCGAGTCAATAACAGCGCGCCACTCGTTTCTTCTCTTCGCTACGTGGCGCCAATTGGATATTCCAAGCGAAGCCAGGTCCTTCTCCACTTGGTCCTTCCAACGGAGTGGAGGTCTTCCTCTTCCTCTGCTTCCTGCGGCGGGTACTGCGTCGAATACTTTCAGAGCTGGAGTGTTTTCATCCATCCGGACAACATGACCTAGCCAGCGTAGCCGCTGTCTTTTAATTCGCTGAACTATGTCAATGTCGTCGTATATCTCGTACAGCTCATCGTTCCATCGAATGCGATATTCGCCGTGGCCAACGCGCAAAGGACCATAAATCTTTCGCAGAACCTTTCTCTCGAAAACTCTTAAGTTCGATTCATCGGTTGTTGTCATCGTCCAGGCCTCTGCACCGTATAGCAGGACGGGAATTATAAGCGACTTATAGAGTTTGGTTTTTGTTCGTCGAGAGAGGACTTTACTTTTCAATTGCCTACTCAGTCCGAAGTAGCACCTGTTGGCAAGAGTAATCCTGAGTTGGATTTCCAGGCTGACATTGTTGGTGGTGTTTAAGCTGGTTCCAAGATAGACGAAATTATCTACAACTTCAAAGTTATGAATGTCAACAGTGACGAGGGAGCCAAGTCGCGAGTGCGACGACTTTTGGTATCGAGCGGCTCGGAGAGGGCCTTCCCGATCCTGACGGAGCTTTGAGTGTTGCTCAGCGTCAGTTTACACAGCCGTATTAGTTTAGCGGGGATACCAAATTCAGACATCGAGGCATAGAGGCAGCTCCTTTTCGTGCTGTCGAAAGCAGCTTTGAAATCGACGAAGAGGTGGTGTGTGTCGATTCTCCTTTCACGGGTCTTTTCCAAGATTTGGCGCATCGTGAATATCTGGTCGGTTGTTGATTTGCCAGGTCTAAAGCCACACTGATAAGGTCCAATCAGTTTGTTGACGGTGGGCTTTAATCTTTCACACAATACGCTCGACAGAACCTTATATGCGATGTTGAGGAGGCTAATCCCACGGTAGTTGGCGCAGATTGTGGGGTCTCCTTTTTTATGGATTGGGCATAGCACACTTAAATTCCAATCGTTGGGCATACTTTCGTCCGACCATATTTTACAAAGAAGCTGATGCATGCACCTTATCAGCTCATCGCCGCCGTGTTTGAATAGCTCGGCCGGCAATCCATCGGCCCCTGCCGCTTTGTTGTTTTTCAGGCGGGCAATTGCTATTCGAACTTCTTCATGGTCGGGCAATGGAATGTCTGCTCCATCGTCATCATCGATTTTCGTAGAATTTTCGAGCATTACCCCTGTCGGCTAGCTTATCAAGCTCTTCGTACTCACGCATTTCGGCCTCTTTCTTTTTCTGTCTACAAATGCGTCTTGCTTCCCTCTTCAACTCTCGGTATCTATCCCATCCCGCACGTGTTGTGGTCGATCGTAACGTTGCGAGGTAGGCAGCCTGTTTTCTCTCCGCTGCGACACGGCACTCCTCGTCGTACCAGCTGTTCCTTTGCACTTTCCGAAAACCAATGGTTTCGGTTGCAGCTGTACGTAAGGAGTTTGAGATGACATCCCACAGTTCCCTTATACCGAGTTGTTGACGAGTGCTCTCAGAGAGCAGGAGTGCAAGCCGAGTAGAAAATCGTTCGGCTGTCTGTTGTGATTGCAGCTTTTCGACGTCGAACCTTCCTTGTGATTGTTGGTGTGCGTTTTTTGCTGCACAGAGGCGGGTGAGAATTTTGGCTGCAACAATATTGTGGTCCGAGTCGATGTTAGGACCTCGGAGCGCACGCACATCTAAAACACTGGTGTCTTCCGTCTATCTCAACATGATCGATCTGGTTGGTGGTTTTTCGATCCGGAGACTACAAGGTAGCTTGATGAATCTTCTTATGCTGGAATCTAGTACTACAGATAACCATATTTCGGGCACCGGCGAAGTCGATCAGCCTCAACCCATTTGGGGATGTTTCCTCGTGGAGGCTGAATTTACTGACCGTAGTGCCAAAGATACCTTCTTTGCCCACCCTGGCGTTAAAGTCGCCAAGCACGATTTTGACATCGTGGCGGGGGCATCTCTCATAAGTGCGCTCCAAGCACTCATAAAAGGCATCTTTGGTCACATCGTCCTTCTCTTCCGTCGGGGCGTGGGCGCAAATCAGCGATATGTTGAAGAACCTCGCTTTGACGCGGATTGTGGCTAGACGTTCATTCTCCGGAGTGAATGATAGTACTTGGCGACGGAGTCTCTCTCCCACCACGCATCCAACACCAAACTTGCGCTCCTTTATATGGCCAACGTAGTAAATGGATGGAGTCATATGTAGAAGTTCACGCAAGTGAGGAAAGTTCTCTGATCGCCATTCACTTGGGAGTGGCCAGAAACGATTCTTTTACATATGACTCAAGCAGCTCACGACTTCCGGTCTTTGACCAAGTATCCTCTGGGTAGCCTAAGAACATCCGTTTGAAGGCGAGCTAAAGTGAGAAGGCGAAACACCTCTGCATAGGGTTGTGCGCTGGGTTTGGGACCCGCCACGTAAAAGAACACCCCCAATGAAAGGAAAAAAACAGCCTCGGATGAGAGCCCCCCCTTTTGATGACGACCATGGCAAACGAAATAAGGACTATGATTTGAGGGCATGCACCTGGAATGTCCGGTCCCTTAATTGGGAAGGTGCCGCTGCCCAGCTGGTAGATGTCCTCGTAAAGATAAAGGCTGACATCACCGCCGTCCAAGAAATGCGATGGACGGGACAAGGACAGAGACAAGTAGGTCCTTGTGGCATTTACTACAGTGGCCATATAAAGGAGCGCAAGTTTGGTGTTGGATGCGTGGTGGGAGAGAGACTCCGTCGCCAAGTACAATTATTCACTCCGGAGAATGAACGTCTAACCACAATCCGCGTCAAAGCGAGGTTCTTCAACATATCGCTGATTTGCGCCCACGCCCCGACGGAAGAGAAGGACGATGTGACCAAAGATGCCTTTTATGAGTGCTTGGAGATTTCATAAGTCAACCTTTTAAATTAATGTTAGACCTTTGAAAAATATCAAGTCGTTTTTTTACTGACTTTTTAAACTTAAAATTTTATATGGCCCAAGCTTTACCTTAAAGAAAACATTTCATATTCGTAGAAAACGTAATTGCCCATTTTCCATCTTTTTTTAAATACACAAATTCCCCATACTCAAAGCTAAAATATTCTAGGCTAGATATTTGACAAAACTCTTTCTAATAAAGATCATTGTAAATATATTCGATTAAGGGGGTATTCTACTCTAGAAATAAAATTTTGGGCAATTTTTGAATTTTATTTAAAAAAAACCAAAAATATTTTTACGATCCATTTTTTTATGGTAATATATCCTAATTTATATCCTAAGAATACAGAAAAAAAAATTTACAAAAAAATATTAAAAATTAAAATAATTAGAGGGGGGGAGACAGAGAGGAGTAAAAAAAAGGCGCATCCTGGTGACATTGGTCCCGACTCTCCGGGTGGTCTGAAAAAAAAACTCAAAAGAAATTTTTAATCAGTAATGATGCTGTTATAGTCCGGGAACACGAAAAATTTTTTTGTTTTGAAAAATGGCGACTGCCTGAAAATAAAATTTTTTTAGCTTTTTTTGAAATTCCTGAATTTTTTTAAAATATTAAAAACAAAAATTTTGATACGATGCTGGTAGGAACGAGAAAGGATTATATAAAGAAGGTTCACACAAAATTTCAAGTAAATCGGTTGTATAGAACTTGATATAATGCCGGTATCGTGTGGAAAAAAGTAGTTTCGAGAAAAACGCGTTTAAAGTTTAGGAGACAATTCTAGTGAACACGGAGGCTACCTCCCAAAATCGGCTGTATCTCCGAAAATAAGTCGAATTTTGAAAAATCCTTTCAAGTTCATATTTTTGAAAGTCTAAACTTTAAATATATGAAAATCTAAACTTTAAATATATCAAATCGATTTTTTTAAAACTCTAGAGTAGAATGCCCCCTTAAACTTATTTCTAAGGCTAAAAATTATAAAGTAACTACCATCAAAAAATTCTTTGTGTTGCCCTAACACTCTCATTAATGTGACAAGAACATTATTGTAATTAAAAAATGACTATGGACTTGCAACATACGGGCACTGTGCCAAAACTCGTCGACTTCAATGCACCTTACCACGCGGCAGCCAGAAAGAGTATTCATGACTTCCCAACATCACCAATCAAAGCTATTTTAAAAGAATCCAGGTTAGTAGATATTCTGCAAAGAACCAAACATAACACACTCCTACTCGTTCCAAAGCCACTTCTATGCAAAAACGAGTTATCACCCATGAATACGTAGTAGCTGTTGGAATGTCTGCCGTTTACAGAATTGGGTCTATCACGCTACCCTGAGGTGCACCAGCCTATATTACTTGTTCATCTGTTATGAAGTCTACTACTTTAACTGTAAAATCGCACAAAAATCGAATTGGTGCGTAGGTATCGTATTTTTTTTTTTGTGGAGGAAAAGAGTTATCTTTGAGAGTAACACTTTTTCAAATATTTTAGAAATACAATGTAGAGGACTGATTTGTCTGTTTGAAGACGGCTGTGTTAAGTCTTTCTCAAGTTTAACTATGTAACATGGTGCTCTGCGACTTTTTTCACGAAATTGGTTAGTATCCGAAACCAAGAAATAACAAGGAGAGCACTTTTATAGCAATATTTGGTAACTCAGTTATCTTTTTTGGAGTAATATTATAGTGTCCTGATACCTTTTTCGGATTTAGTTCTTTTATGATTCTAGTGACTTCAAAAATAGAAGTCCTAGTATACACAAGCAACTCGCTTGCGGTATAGGGCAAGGTTGGCGACTCAAAGTTGTTCTTTCGGCAATTGGGTTGAAATACCTTTTCTAGGTGATTTGCAAAGCAATTTGCTATATCCTCATCACTACGCGCCCATTTACCATTCAACTGTCTTAGAGGCATGTTGGAATCTAATGGTGGCTTGAAAGACTTTTGGGCTTTCCAAAGGGAATTTTGCTTACGAGAATTCGGACATAGTTTCTTTATACAATTTTCAGTGTTGTGTTCCTCTTCTCGTTTAAGCTCTCTTTTTAATTTTCGTACAGCAGATTTCAGTTGAAGCAGAGTTGAAGGGGAGCGATTTAACTGCCATTCCCGCCTAGCTCGCCTTTTCTCATTTACAAGTTTCTCTATTTAATTATTGGTGATCTTTCGAAAACCAACTGGTTTGTTGTTTCTTTTTGGTGTTGCCAATACAGCTGCTTTACTTATTACATCATTAAATTCTCTTATACTTTCATTAATGTCCCTACCTGTATTTACTTTGCAATCAATATTGATGTGGCTGCTGATAGACTTTCTACACTTCAACTAGTTAGTTTTATGTGATGTTAGAGAAACTTTTGGCTCAAATATCATGGGCTGTTCGTATAACTTTATTAGTACAGGAGAATGATCAGTTTCTAAGTCTGTACATGTATCTTCTGTCATCTGTATTTTTTACTACAGCAAAATCTATTAACAGTGCGATTCTTTACTATGATACAGTCTCAAGTTTCTGAATTTGAGACTTTAAGTGAGAGGCAATTTTTAAGACTTGAGACGATTTTGCTATTCTGTAAATGACAGTCACAAAATCTATTACATTTCATTATTCAGAGATGTTTTTACACTTGAGTTAAAATAAATATGTCGATAACAAATATTAAATTTTCTAATTATCAATAAAAATAAAGATACATGTTGACTTTGTTTCATAATATTTACGAAATTTATGTAAAATTTATTTATTTTTAACTTTTTTGTGTTTGAGTTGCTTACAAAATATAATACAAAAAAATGACAATCGATTAATATCTATGATGATCTCTATTTAAAATGGCAGACAAGAGCTCGTTTTAGTTTTGTGTCAAATTTGAGGCAATATTTTGAGACTAACGCTAGAGACTGTTTAGTGAATAGTAACTAGTCACAAATTGATATTTTACCTCAAAATGTCTCAAATAGAGAATAGAGACTGGTTACAGAATCCCGCTATAAGTCTGGTCACTGGGCAAGTATGTCGGCTTACCAAGAGATATTATATCTAGCTTTTATTATGCTTGTTCATATTAGTGTAGTACAGCTGACGTCCTTCCGGATCAATAAAAACAAACAAATCTTTGACCTAGGGTTCCAAAAAAATTTTTTAATTCAATTTCTGTAATTTTAAAACGAGGTGGAGAGTATATAGCCGTAAGGTTTAAGTCACAACCCCGATTTTTTAGTGATGTTGTAGCTTGTAACTGTGGTGTAGCATGAGACTCTAGAGCATAGTGGTTTAAACGATTTCTAATCAACACTGTCGTGCCACCATTCGCTTTTCCATCCGGATGTATATATTGAAATTATTTTTATTTGTTAGATGAATTTCTGATATAAGAATTTCATTTGTATTTTTTTCAGACGGAAATCTAATTATATCTAATTTATGTTGGTTAACACCGTTAGAATTCCATATACAGATATTTAGTAAGTTAATTTTTTACTTAATACATTTTGCATCATTTGATTTTGAGCTTTGATTATCTCTTGAATTATATTTTGCATTGTTAGCATAAATAGTGTTATACATTGGGTGAGGTTGAAAATCATACTTTCAACGCTTCCATTTGGATGATTTTGGGGCAATAACGTTTGTGCAGTGCACAGTGGTCGGGCTTGTATGGAGCGAGCGGCCAGAAATACTTCTAGTGGAGATAAAAATTCTAAATTTTTTCCGAAATTCAATAAAAATATAAATAAATAAATATAAAATATCGTTCACATTCAACTCACTCCTTAAGTTACACCCTCTGCTCGTAAGTTCCATATCACAGAATAATGAATTTGTTTGTAATTTTAACAAGTACTAAGCATATTATTGTATAATATATTATTCTAAAAAATCATACACATATTTATTTAAAATTGACTTCAGTGGTATCTTTCGTTGTCCCGTTATGAAAGGATCCGATGAAAGGAGTAGACGATTGAGTAGGTCTTCACATCCACCAATCTTCGGCTTATCAACAATCAATCCCATTTTTAAGCGAAATTCTGTTTGCATTTTTCTTTTCCTTTCAATATCTTTTTGTTTTCCTTCGACGCTTCGAACTTGCCAGATTTGACTTACAGTCTGTGTGACAAATGGACAAAATATTCAAAAAATCGTATGTATGCATAAAGTGGTAACAATCTAAATTGAAATCAACCCCGATGAACTACCTTTCACTACGTTTGCACAGCTCCCTTGTGTTGACCATAAGTTGAGCGAAGCGCGAAACACATTAGCGGTATTCTCTTGCTCTTGCAAAACCCTCGCACGGTGCACGAATTGCAGGTATTTCTTCTTGATGCACCGGCACAACAACAAACACACGCAGAAAATTATTTGCAATGGCTGTAAAATATGTCAGACCAAAACCCTTGTTTATTCTCGTACAATGTTGCAATTGTGCTAGCTGTCATTTTACTTTAATACATATTTTGACGTTAAATAGTTCAGGAAGGTAAATCTTAAATAAATTTTATAATTTTTATTAAAATTATAAAGATATGTTACAGTTTTTTGTTAAGAATGAATGCAGAAGGTGCGCCAATTCACAATAGTCATTTACAATAAATTGACCGAATCAGCCGTTCATATATCACTAGATTCTGCAATGGGTGCTCCCGTGCCCTTGTACATATATTTCGGTATAGGATTTTTGCATTCTGCAATCTTGCAAGAGCAGCGCATCCCCTTATTTTTTACAGAAAGTAAATTTTCGAAATAAAAGTGAACAATTTGAAAACGTTATTCAGGCGTAAGTCGTTACATGATGAAATATCAAACAATACTGAACAAAAGCAACATGACAGCGGTCTATAAAAAATAGGCTATCGAAAAGTAGCCAGTTAAGACACTATGATAATCAGTTCTACCTATAAAAAATCGTAAATCTGTGGCAGAGAGCATAACCGCCACTAATCAAATAATCTAGGTAACTATAATATCGTACCACGAGCATAATAAATTGATATTTAAAAACAAAACAATGTGCACACTGTCAATCGATCAGGGATTCCCCCAAAATTTAATACCCCGTTCACGCACAACCAACTCTAGTCAGGGGATTCCCTTGATATAGAGCTCGTCACTTGTATTGTGGATTGGGCAATTTCTTTTGTTTCCGACCGCTTTTATTTCAATATACTTTTACGTGAACGTGTGAAAGTTTAGTGCAAAGTGTTTGTTAATTATTACATATTAAAAACATCAATTTTTGTATAAAACCGAGTTAATAGTCGATTCTTGAAGAAAATAAACAAGGTAAGTGAAGTATTTTTGTTTGGATTGTTAATTTATATAAAAATATATTTCACAAAGCTAGTTACGTAACGTGTACACGGAGAAAAAAATATAATAAAATTTATTATAATATTCGATAAAAATTACTATATTTAGTTAGTAATCTCAAAACAGGATTAAATTTAAGAATAATTACTAAGCCTAAACGAAAATTTAATTTATAATAACTAAGGTTTCGAAAAATTACTAACCAGTTTATAAAAATTAAAAACTGTATTGCTAATTGTGTTATCTGAATTTCAAATAATAATAGAATATCATTACAATTATTAGTATTTTGTGTAACAAATATTCAAAACCTCTTCTACGAAAATTTAGATTCTTGTATAGTAAAAATTACTAACAACGCATAGTAAAAGTTGAAATACAGCTTAGAGACATACGTCATCGGTGTAGTTTGATACGTTGTTTACAAATTTTCTTGTGGAACCATACCGAAGCGTGTTTTGATATTTGTTTTTATTTGATTATGCGTATGCTACGGACACAGTGTGTGAGTACCTTCTTATTTCAGATAAAAAAAATGTAGAACAAGATATTGCTTTACATTCCAAAACAATTCGTTTTACGGTCTTTGCAGATTGACCTATCACTACCGTTGACATAAGTACATATGCTCCGGAAGGGAGCATGGAGTACCGCGGACATTGCTAGATTGACTTAAAAAATTATTTTATAACAATTCAGTTTTGAGAGTTTTTTCCAATTTGGCCATCTACCGAACGTTATTATACTAGAAATCGACATTAAAAAAAAAATTACAATATCCTTTATAAAAATGTTAGAATATATTATATAACAAATGCTAAACTCAACTTAAATTTTACAACCCGTATAGTAAAATTTCGTGTTTGTATATTATCCTTTTCACTAGAATAGATATCAATCTTTATACATCAGAAAATAAAAATATTTGGACAAACAAGAAAGTATTTTTTACTATACAGATAGTATTTGAAATATTTGTAAAGAGAATAGCAATTATTTATAAATTGTGTAGTTATTATTAGAATTGATTAAAAAGAAATATTACTATATTGGTTAGTAAAAATTTCAGTGCTGACATAGCACTTATTGTATTACAGTTCATAGAATTTCTTTTTATACTTTTTAAATTTTCGTAATCAAAAAATAATACATTAAATCGAGTCAGTACTTTTTGATGTTATGAATATAAGTATTTAATATGTTGTAAAATTTACTATCTCAGTTATTAATTTATTATATAGGCTTTTAATTTTTGATAGAAAAATTTAATTTTTAAGAAGAAATATTAATTTTTTGTATTTAGATTTTAAAATTTATTATTTTTTTCACCGCTGTTTTCTCCGTGTAGGTGTTTATTTACTGCTACAATTTCTTTATGAAATCAACGTATCACTTACTAAATAAAAATATTTTTAGGATACCCAGAACGAAATATGCCGCATGGAATTCATACTTCAAAAAAACAAAGCGGGTTTCAGCAGAGAAAAGCCAGAAAGGCTAAAATGGATGAAATTCAGAGCATGTCTGGATCTCTTTTCAAATATGTCACAAAAGCCAAAGTTCAAGTAAAGTACCCGAGTCTCCTGCTGACGAAAGTAATGAATCATATCTTGAAGAATCACATTCAGATAGCAACATCGACAATACAGAATCAATGAAGACGACCGATCAAGTGCAACACTTGAGAAATGTTTCACATTGGAGTTTACCGGTTCCCAATAATGTTCGCATTGACATACTAAAAAATGGCAGTGAACATTTCCAGAACAAAGAAGGACCGTTTTCTGCTGTATCGCGTCTTGGTTCAAAGATTAAAGGTGATTCTCGTAATCTTTCACAGTATTCTTAGGATTTTTTCCCTTATATGGAAAAAACAGCTAATTTATGCGCTGAAATACTAAAGAAGCTCGAAAACGATGGCTTAGATATTATGATGTGTCGTTCTCAAGGCTATAATAATTCTGCAGTTATGAGTGGTGTACACTGGGGAGTGCTAGCTGTTATAAAAGAAAAAAAAAAAATAAAGCAGTTTTTATTGGTTGTATAGATCATTCAATTAATTTATGCGGCCAACATTCGTTTGCACAAAATGTGACTTGTGTTACATTTTTCGGAGCAGTGGAGACAATATTTAGCTTTTTTTCAACTTCCACAAGCCGCTGGGAAGTGCTCTTCAATCACTGCAAAGCATCTGTTAAAAGACCTTCGACAACGCGCTGGAGTGCTCATTATGTTATGAAATTTTGATGGGATAACATCTGCAATTGAGGAACTATGTGACCAATACGTAAATTTAAAAACTAGAGGTGTTGCACAAAATCTTATCTCTTCTGTGTGCAATTTCTTATTTCTTTGTTTACTTTTCTTTTGGAATGATGTGCTAAGGGAAGTGAACAATGCTCAGATTGCATTGCAAAGTAAAGGTTTATGTGTTGATGAAATAATCATAAAACTAAAAGCACTTCGTCTATTCATTGGAGTGAAACGGTTGCATCTAGTAGGAGAGGCAATAGATTTTGCTGTACAAAAATCGGAAGAATACAACATTTCGATGGAACAACGAATTCGTCGCAAGAAACGCATTCCCGGTGAGTTAGCCACCGATACTGGACTTACACTTAGAGCAGAACTTCAAAAGGATATGTTAGAATGTCTTGACTGATTGAATATTGAACTGGAAACATGAGTAAAGTCCATTAAAGACGTAGCTTCATTGTTTGCAGTCAAAGACCTTGCTTTTGGCAAACACTGAACAGTTAAAATTTACTATATCAAAATTTACTAACCTTTACGATAAAGTATTATAAACAGAACTTATTTTTAGAAATACCAAGATTGAGAAGACATTTAAAAGCGGCTAATATTGCTGTCTCTAATTGGGTGACGCTGGAATATTTGAAATTCATTGTCGAATGGGATTTTACAGCATCTCTTCCGAATCTAACGGTCGCACTAAAGTTATTTATGACAATATGTGCATCAGTCGCTTCATGTGAGAGAAGTTTCAGCAAATTAAAATTGATTAAAAATTACTTGGGCTCTACAATGACTGAAACCAGATTAAACAAACTTGGCATTTTAACGATAGAACATGAAGCAACACGAAATATAAATTTTGAAGACGTGATTTCGGAGTTTGCAAGTGTCAAAGCTAGAAGAAATTTTAATTTTTTTCACATTATATACTAATATTTGTAATACTCGTGTTTTAATAAAATGTGAATGATTATTACTTTTTTATTTTAAAAGTTGTGATTGAGGTTTGGGGTGACACCTTGATAATCCGCCCCGGGTGTCACCTATGCTAGCTACGCCACTGAGCGAAACACTAAAACCTATGACTGGCCTATTAAAATCAGGATAATGAGCTCCACAAAAGGTAGTTTTTACTCTCCACCTAACGGTTGTTTATATCATCTACATTTAATTGACATAAATATACAGTTATAAATATAAACCATAAGTTATTAGGATGAGGAGAATGAATTCAGAATGGGTAAAAATTAAGATATCTTGTAATGTGGCGTAATCGGACCACCAGCACGCCTACAAAACGCCATTTATCAAATACCTATGAATTGCCATAACTAAGAAATGAATTAAGATGCAAAACTTCAATTTAGTGAACAAATTGCATTAGCGAGGGGCATCTGCAGTTATAAGTTTACATTTCATAAATGGGACAATATGTAAGTTAAAGTAATGAAAATTAAGTGAGCATGTTAAAACTTGCCGTACCCCCATCTAGCTCAAATCAGGATTTTCAAACATCAGCTGGATGTTAGTGATATTTGGCAAATATATAAAATCGGGTTAATGTTACACCTCATATAAATATTTGCTTTATACAAGTACATGTATCGATCATTATTCAGTGCCAAAGATAAATGCAACAAGCACGGAAAGTTAGCCTCAATACACTACGTATAGTGATTTCCGACTTTTAGTTGTCTTTAAACTGCCGAGGTTGCCTAATTATTATTTATAATAATTTAAATTATATAAATTTGAAAAAAAAATCTAGCAACTGGGCTACCGGTTAAATCTATTTGTATGAAATTAAGTGGACAAGTTTTCTTAATTATTTTAATAACGGTTTAGCACTGAATATGAAGTAAATTAGTCTAGACTTTGATGTATATAACATCTCTAATACAATGAAATCCGATCCTCTGATCGACGTTTTCCACTTAAGCCCAATTTATTATATTTAGTCTCATCGTTTGAATTTATTGCATATATCTCATTTGAAGGTGATTTTAATATAACTTTAGGTGACGAAGAAAAAAATGTAGCAATAAAACTTGCGAGTGAGTGAAATTCGATTATAATACATTCTCGATTCCGCCTAATAATTTTGAATTCTTTCGCAACATTTTTATACTCGTGCAACATGCTGCTACAGAGTATAAGTTTTGTTCACCCAAAGGTAGAACGTATCACCAAAGCCTAACCGAGATAGATATAGGGTTATGTATAAATAAATGATTAGGATGACTGCCAGTCCGTCCATCCGTGCAAGCTGTAACTTGAGTAAAAATTGAGATATCGTTATCAAAATTGGTATGCGCGTTTCTCATTAAATAAAAATTACAATTTCGTAGATGTTCGTAATCAGAACACCGCCACGCCCACACAACGCCATTTATAGAAAACTAAACTAACTACTCCATTAAGATATGAACCTGTTATTTGGCACAAAGGATTGCAGTATCAGGGCTACCTGTGACTGAAAATTTTTAAAAAGTGGGCGTGGCTCCGCGCTCTAATTGGTTTCTTCTTCTTCTTCTTTGCTGCCATAGATACCGCTTACGCGATTATAGTCAAGTTAACAACAGCGCGCCAGTCGTTTCTTCTATTCGCTACGTGGTGCCAATTGGATATTCCAAGCGAAGCCAGGTCCATCTCTCCTTTGTCCTTTCAACAGAATGGACGTCTTCCTCTTCCCCTGCTTCCCCGGAGGGTACTGAATACTTTCAGAGCTGGGGTGTTTTCGTCCACCCGGACAACATGACCTAGCCAGATAAGCCGCTGTCTTTTAATTCGCTGAACTATGTCAATGTCGTCGTATATCTCGTACAGTTCATAGTACCAGCGAATGCGATCTTTCGCAGAATCTTTCTCTCGAAAACTCGCAACGTCGACTCATCAGTTGTTGTAATCGTCCAAACCTCTGAACCATAGAGCAAGACGGGAACTATGAGCGACTTATAGAGTTCGGCTTTTGTTTTTCCAGAGAGAACTTTACTTTTCAATTGCCTGCTCAGTCCGAAGTAGCACCCGTTGACAAGAGTTATCCTGTGTTGGATTTCCAGACATAGTTGGTGCTGTTTAAACCGGTTCCAAGATAGACGAAATTATCTGCGACTTCAAAGTTATGACTGTCACAAGTGACGTGAGAGCCATGTCGCGAGTGCGACAACTGTTTGTTTGATGACAGCAGATATCAGTGGGGGATATCTGGTCGGTTGTGGATTTGTCAGGTCTAAAGTGGTCTGATAAGATCCAATCAGTTGGTTGTAGATATTTCGTCTTGCCCCCGTTCAGTGCCAGACCCATTTGTTTTGCTTCGTTGTTCAATCTGGAGATATCAGCACTAACGGCACGGGTGTTGAAGCCGATGATATCTATCATCGGCATACGCTAGCAGCTGTCCACTCTTATAAAAGATTTATAGCTCGAATAAGTTCTGCAGCTCGAATTATTTTCATCGGAAGCAGATTGAAGAAGTCACACGATAGAGAGTCGCCTTGTCTGAAGCCTCTTTTGGTATCGAACGGCTCGATTCTGACGGAGCTTTCGGTGTTGCTCATCGTCAGTTTACACAGCCGTATTAGTTTTGCGGGGATACCTAATTCAGACATCACGTCATAAAGGCAGCTCCTTTTCGTGCTGTCGAAAGCAGCTTTGAAATCGACGAGGAGGTAGTGTGTGTCGATTCTCCTTTCACGGGTCTTTTCCAAGATTTGGTGCATGGGGGATATCTGGTCGGTTGTTGATTTGTCAGGTCTAAAACCACACTGATAAGATCCAATCAGGTTGTTGACGGTGGGCTTTAATATTTCACACAAGACGCTCGGTAGAACCTTATAAGCGATGATGAGGAGGCTTGTCCCACGGTCGTTGGCGCAGATTGTTGGGCCTTCATTTCTATGTATTGGTCAGAGCACACTTAAATTCCAATCGTTGGGCATGCTACCGTCCCACCATATTTCACAAAGAAGCTAATGCATGCTCCTTATCAGCTCTTCGCCGCCATATTTGAATAGCTTGGCCGGCAATCCCCGCCGCTTTGTTGTTCTTCAGGCGGGTAATTGCTATTAGAGCTTCTGCATGGTCGGGCAATGGAACGTCTGCTCCATCGTCATCGGTTGAGGAAACGGGTTTGCCTTCTTTTGGCGTTACACGTTCACTGTAATTCAACACGCTAAAGAAGTGTTCCCTCCATAATTTAAGTATGCTCTGAGCAACGATGACATTTGGGGGTTCTACAAGAGTATTCTCTGGTCTTGAAACCTTCTGTACGCCGCCGCAGTTTTTCGTAGAATTTTCGAGTATTACCCCTGTCGGCCAGCTTATCAAGCTCTTAATACTCACGCATTTTGACCTCTTTCTTTTTCTGTCCGCAAATTCGTCTCGCTTTCCTCTTCAACTCTCGATATCTATCCTATCCCGCACATGTTGTGGTCGATCGTAAAGTTGCGAGGTAGACAGTCAGTTTTCGATCCGCTGCGAAATGGGACTCCTCGTCGTACCGGCTGTTCGTTTTCATTTTTCAATAACCAATGGTTTCGGTAGCAGCTGTACGAAAGGAGTTTGAAATGCAGTCACACAGTTCCCTTATACCGAGTTGTTGACGAGTGCTCTCAGAAAGCAGGAGTACAAATCGAGTAGAAAATCGTTTGGCTATCTGTTGTGATTGCAGTTTCTCGAAGTCGAACCTTTCTTGTATTTGATGACGTGCGCTTTTTGCTGCACAGAGGCGGGTGCGAATCTTAGCTGTAACAATGTAGTGATCTGAATCGATGTTAGGACCTCGGAGCCCACGCACATCTAAATCATTGAAGACGTGTCTTCTGTCTATCACAACATGATCGATCTGGTGGTTTTTCATTCCGGAGACAGCCAAGTGGCTTGATGTATTTTCTTATGCTGGAATCTAGTGCTACAGATAACTGTATTTCAGGCCACAGCAAAGTCGATCAACCTCGGTCCATTTGGTAATGTTTCGTCGTTGAGGCTATACTTACCGACCGTAGTGCCAAAGATACCTTCTTTCCTAGCGCTCATGGAAGCGATCTTTGGTTCATCATCCTTCTCTTCCGTCGGGGCGTGGGCGCAAATCCGCGATATGTTGAAGAGCCTCGGTTTGATGCCGATTGTGGCTAGACGTTCATTCACCGCAGTGAATGATAGTACGCAGGGACGGAGTCCCTCTATCACTATGAATCCCACACAAAACTTGCGCTCTTTAATATGGCCACTGTAGTAAATGCCACGGGGACCTACTCGTGTCAGTCCTTGTCCCGTTAATTGCATTTCTTGGACGGCGGTGATGTCAGCCCTTATTTTCACGAGGACATCAACCAGCTGGGCAGCGGCACTTTCCCTATTAAGGGACCGGACTTTCCAGGAGCATGCCCTCAGTTCGTAGTCCTTATTTCGTTTGCCGTGGTCGTCATCAAAAGTGGGGTCTCTCATCCAAGGATGATTGCTACTTTTCATTGGGGGTATTTTTTTTACGTGGCGGGTCCCAAACCCAGCGCACAACACTGCGGAGGGGATGTTTCGCCTTCTCACTTTAGCTCGCCTTCGTACGGATGTTCTTAGGCTACCCAGAGGATACTTGGTCAAAGACAGGAAGGCGTGAGCTGCTTGAGTCATATGTAAAAGAATCGTTTCTGGCCAGTTCCAAGTGAATGGTGATCAGAGAACTTTCCTCACTTGCGTGAACTTCTATACATGACTCCATCCTCCAAGCAGTAAAGTCGCCTGCAATTATATTAGGTGTAGTTGTCGTCGTATCATTTACCAAGTCGTCAAGTTTTTATTCGTATTCTGCATGTGATATACTTAGCGGTATAGGGGGATTTTTTAAGAGCTTGATAACTTTTTTAAAAAAAAAAACGCATAAAATTTGCAAAATCTCATCGGTTCTTTATTTGAAACGTTAGATTGGTTCATGACATTTACTTTTTGAAGATAATTTCATTTAAATGTTGACCGCGGCTGCGTCTTAGGTGGTCCATTCGGAAAGTCCAATTTTGGGCAACTTTTTCGAGCATTTCGGCCGGAATAGCCCGAATTTCTTCGGAAATGTTGTCTTCCAAAGCTGGAATAGTTGCTGGCTTATTTCTGTAGACTTTAGACTTGACGTAGCCCCACAAAAAATAGTCTAAAGGCGTTAAATCGCATGATCTTGGTGGCCAACTTACGGGTCCATTTCTTGAGATGAATTGTTGTCCGAAGTTTTCCCTCAAAATGGCCATAGAATCGCGAGCTGTGTGGCATGTAGCGCCATCTTGTTGAAACCACATGTCAACCAAGTTCAGTTCTTCCATTTTTGGCAACAAAAAGTTTGTTAGCATCGAACGATAGCGATCGCCATTCACCGTAACGTTGCGTCCAACAGCATCTTTGAAAAAATACGGTCCAATGATTCCACCAGCGTACAAACCACACCAAACAGTGCATTTTTCGGGATGCATGGGCAGTTCTTGAACGGCTTCTGGTTGCTCTTCACCCCAAATGCGGCAATTTTGCTTATTTACGTAGCCATTCAACCAGAAATGAGCCTCATCGCTGAACAAAATTTGTCGGACGTAAAGCGCGAAACACATTTCGAACCGAACACTGATTTTGGTAATAAAATTCAATGATTTGCAAGCGTTGCTCGTTAGTAAGTCTATTCATGATGAAATGTCAAAGCATACTGAGCATCTTTCTCTTTGACACCATGTCTGACATCCCACGTGATCTGTCAAATACTACTGCATGAAAATCCTAACCTCAAAAAAATCACCCGTTATATATCAGCTGTAGAAATAAATCCCCCATATTTTGGTTCGCGTCTTCGCTACTAGTTAGAGCTATGTTATTCGAAATATGTATACATACATATGTATATGCTTTCAATATATGGGTTACCCATTAAAGTTTGGTAAAAATTTTGAAATCACGGCTTCTTGCCGTGGACTCCATCCAAATTGACTCTATGCACACACTTTGGGAAATAACATCTGTCAATGTTTTCGCTAGGCGTCCTTTTAACAAAGCCTTCATCCTGTTAACCTGTTAAGTAAGTTATAAAAACTTTTAGTATAGTAATGCATTTTAGCAAGGTATTTAATTCATGGAACACAATTTTTAAGATTTACGTAGAGGTCACGATTCTCCTCGCTAATAATAGTGTTGAAGTCGTGTTAGTCGTTCGACACTTTTTATTGGGAAAACTGCACGTAAACCCATTTAATATTTAATACTTACACTGAGGCATTGGTTAAATACTGAGTGTGGAACGTTTAATATTTGGTATCGACATCTAAACTTTTTATACTTTTTTTTATTAACTATAATAATTTTTTAACAATTATGAGCATTATTTCATGCGACACGAGCAACCCAAAACATTGTAGCTGGTTCGTTTTGCATGGAAAATAGTAGATGACCGCTTTAAATTTTAATTAATTGCAACCACGCAAGAGTGGAACTAAAAGAAATCGATTACCACTTGGAAATCCTGCAAAAATTAACTCAACATCTTCTATAGCAAATCTCTCTTCCTCCCTCATGTTATTCTGATCAACTAGACAAGTATCTAAAATTTTAGCTGAGTTAAATGGTTCCTGAAAAAAATTATCGATACTTCTGAATCGGCGCCCTAATATTAATTCTGATCCAAGTGTTGAGAAGCCTGTGATTTGTATCGGTATAAACGGTCGAATAGCGCAAAAGTTGTTAGGGCAAAAGATGGTCAAAAAATGTTCTGGGGTTGCGACATAGCAATATCCACATTTTTTTCAATAAATTCCATGAATATTGTGAGATACATGAGATATGGCATCACAAATAAGTGCTCGAAGTTCAAATGCAATTATCTTGTTTTCAAACAATATTCCGTTATCAAGTAAAGTAAACCTTTTAACTCTGTGACCAACTCACCTAAGAAACTAGCAATGTTACCGGGCTTACTGTTTCCAACGTAAATACCAATAGGGAAAATAGAAATGTTGGAAAAGTTAACAATTTTAGCCAAAATCGGCCAAAGTTGCATTCGAGAACTTTTAAATAATGGTAATCCATCAATATTCAAATCAATCACTATTTTGTGGCAATTGTTTAATATGCTTGGAGTTTTAAACAGGTGTTTTCTTAGCCCAAAATGGCAATACACACCAGGAAAAACATGTCTTACGGATAAGCGTTCCCTTTTCCCAATAATGAGTTTTCACTGAAAGGTAGATCCAAATTTTCTTCAGCTAAAATATGCCACAACTCTTCGAAACACTTGGGAGATATGATATTTTTTAAATAAATAATCACCGGTTTTTTCTTTATGGTTTTTTTATTGCAAATTGTTGCTCGAAAGTATTGCCAATATCACTACTTTCCATATGGCCTTCGTCATGACACTGAGCATTAACAGAGGATCACGTGGCTTCTAATTGAGCTACGCTGTTAGACTAAAGTTTACTAGAAAACACATTATTTTCCTTTTTGATTAACCATCTCAAATGCCTTTTGCTTACACCCCTCATGTTACTTTGTACAATAATTAAAATTTAAAGCAATCAGTTTGAAAATTTGTACTCTCTTTAACATAATTAATAACTTTATCTTTTAAAATTTTGTGTCACTTTTGCTTGCACACGATTGATCAACTGATCCACGGACCATTGACTACAGCCTACTAATAACGAAAAGAGAGATTACAAAGAACTAACAGAAAATAAATCAAAAACAAAAACACCTGCATTCTGTATGCTCACCCTGATGTGGGGAATTTACATTACATTGTAGTCAGCTTTTAGTTAATTCATAAAAGTTAACTAGAAATGTGTTTTTTGCGTAGTTGACTACTGAATTGCTGGCAGGGAAGCCAAAAAAAAGAGTAATTGGCAATGCAAGAAACCTTATTTTGACAAATGAAAATGTAAACAAATCAAAATTACAGATTTTTTGGATGAGTATTAAGTTAAAATTAAGACAAATATGAACACTTGTTTTCAGGTTTTTGTATTTTAGATCTCAAATAACTAAAATAAATATATTTGTAGAGAATATTAATAATCCGTTTAAAATTTGAAATTTCAATTTTATTTGTTCTTGTCCGCATTACCAATTCCATTCATTTTTAATCGAATATATGGAATGACTAAATGCGTTTTATTTGTCCATGATTTAGCTATTCGCTTGTGATGGTCAAATAAAACACGGCTACTTATGTATATGGTATCTTCGTAAATTAGCTTAATGATGTTGTGTGATACTGGTCCACCAATTACCTAAGCTCCCATGTACTACACGTAATAATTAGTAGTCTAACAGACTTTATGCCCAGTAGGTGAGTTCTCTTTACAAAATTGATTGGAAACATATTCTCGAATGTTTCTCTGGAGTAATGCTATTAGTTAATGTAGAAAGTTCGGATCTTCCCCTAGCGCAAATACATGATATATTGTTCTCCATTAAATTTCCATCTGGATAATAACTAAATTATCTTGTCAATAATGTGGTTTAACGCTGGTTATGAATCAATTTGGCTTAGCGTTTGGTCTAAACTTCATACAACTATAAAGCGACTTCCGATCCTCTGATTGAAGTTTTGCTCATTACCAAACAAGTATATTAAAGATTAGCCTTTTTGTATACTAGAAAGTACAAGTGGAATTCTTAGTTGTGGTATTTAGGGAGTAAGCGTCGTTTTTTCCGATTTCGGTAATTTCCACAACGCAATATAGGAGTATCAAAGAAGTAATGTATATCGTCACCTAAAATACAAAAGAATGTAATAACATTTTCGAAAATTTACAGTCGCGCGAATGAAACAAGATATAAAATGGAACAAGAGTGAAAAAAATTTAATATTCGTTAAAACTGGTTTATATAAATAATATTTGAGCGCAGAACCTGAAAATGTTGGACAAATGCTATATTATGAATGAAATTTGAAGAAGTGAATCGTAATCAATAAGATACTCAATTTCGAATTTTTGATGACGCTATTTTGCATTTTAGGTGACGATATGTACATTATGTAGCCAATTTGGTTGAAATTTTTTATGTAATGGACAAGGCGGTGGCCCTCCCATTGGTCATTTCATCACAGGCACCTAAGAAAACTTTTCGCACCATATTGGACGCGAAATTTAATCCTTCAGGCATGCTACTTACACCCCTATTCTGTGCACTTGACAAATTCAGCATATTTATAATTTGTCAAAATTTGAAATTTATCAAGCATTTCGTTGTTAAGGTGTCAAATGTTCTTGACAGTGCTCGTTATGAATTAAATATTTGATTGTGCATCTTGTTGTGAAAATGGAAGATAATTTACTTTTGTTATTGTTAAACGAAGATGAAAATTGTGAGAATAGGAATCGCGCGCGGCATTTAAAATCCATTTTCTGTGAAATAGAATACCTTTGGGGAAAAAATTTGAAAAAAATTTATGAACTAGCCCCACACGATGATCAGAAAACGTCACTACCTTTAACTGTAATGGTTCCAGCAGCTTTAAACTTCTTTGGACACGGCTCATATCAAGAAATGTGTAGGTAACAACGCCAACTTACCCATGAGTCAGTCGTTCCTTTCGAGAAGTGTACGGGCTGTAGCAAAACTTATTGTGAAGGTGAAGTAGGAGAAATAAAGTTTCCCAGTTCAAAAGAGGAAGAAATTTTTATAAAATAAATTAAAATTTTTATAAAAACGGGGCAAGTATTATTGTTGATAATTCGGGTGGTGGAGCACGGTGTGGCTCTTTCCGTAATTGTGGTTGGCCGTGGGGAAACGGTCGGCGTAAATTTATTCCACAGAAATATTAAATAAAACAAAGGGTTTCATATAATATATGTATTTTTAATATAAAAAATTGGAAACACACCTACCACGTCTGTATCGCAGGGCTATCGCAAAAGAAGAGAGCGCGCAACTTTTTAGTCAGTGTTTAGTTGCGCATGAATTAAAACTTCGAAAAAGCTTCGAAGAAGAGATTGCTCTGCCGACACAGACGTGGAAAAAGAAATTGGGCGGAGGCGGCGTCAACATCTTCCCCGCCTTGCAGTATTACTGCAAATGTAGTTTACAATTAATTACTTAAGCTAACTTAACTAACTGGCTCCTGCACTTTCTCTTCCACGCCTTCTTTGCAGATGGGATGGCCGACAAGACGATTCGAGTCTGGTTCTGTCCGGGAAATGCCGCTGAGTTGAATCGAGTCCCAGTCGGTCATTGCCATGCTGTCAATTTGCATCGAAGACACCACTTTCCGAGGTAGGTGAGACGACTCAAGTTTAACTCGACCCTGGGTAGGCGGTAAATGTGAGAGGCGTTGGCAGCCAGTGCACTTTATTGTGCCGATACTATACGACAGCGGATATTATATATCCCAGTGTCGTATTTTGGGCGATGAGTTGTCCCACGGCCCTGGTTGTAACCTTGGCAACATGAGCCGGGAGTAGGCGTCCCCTCCCAAAATTATCTCGACTGGCGCTGACTTGTAGAACTCGTTGATGTCGGGCTAATCATGGCACGTACTGTTATGAATATGGTTGCAGTTCGAACTTTTATAAAATCGGTTGGTAACAGCCCAATTCTTTGCTGCCAAAGTAGTGTTGCGTGCCTGTCCTTAATAATACGGCGTGCATCTGCTTGGCGACGAACGTCTCGTCCACGCCTTCGCTTCGGATGGGGTGGCCGGCAGGGAAAGAATGGCGTTGCAGAAGCAATGACGCTTTGCAGTGTATATTTCAAAAGGATTTTAGCATTGAATTGACTTTTGTTTTTGAATATGCTCTGGTTAGAGCATGTGTGCATATGTTAATATGCGGTTGATCTTCTACGTGAATGGATGTATGCCTAGCGCTTGAAACAAATTTTGATTTTTGTTTGTATACATAATGGGTTGTCAAAAAAGTCTTGCGGTATTTTTATTGAATCAATTCGTGTGGCACCCATACATTGAGCTTCTTAATGACTCCAAGCTTCCTCAAATGGTTTATAACGGTTTGATGCCTACTATGCCGATCTCTTTTGACCAATTCAGCGAGTTTATCGCAATTTTCGACGATAGGCCTTCCGGAGCGTGGCGCATCTTCGACCACCTCTACACCAGAACGAAAACGTTGAAACCATCGTTGTGCGGTGGAAATGGAAACTGTATCGGGTTCATAAACTGCACAAATTTTATTGGCGGCTTGAGATGCGTTTTTGCCTTTATCGTAGTAGTACTGTAAAATATGCCGTATTTTCTCTTTATTTTGCCCCTTCTCACGAACGACTTAAAGGAAACGACAATCAATCAAACACGCGCGTGAAATGAGCTTTCCAAAAAGGTATAGCATGACCCGATGCGACGAATAAAACTAGAACTACGCGCTTTCAGCGCCAACTATCTATATAATATCTATATTTTGACGTGGTTGATCCCAATTTAAAATTTTTACAAATATTTTTACGTGGCTTGTTCTAAATAAACTTATTTGTATACATACTCCAAATTTTTAATTGTTTTTGTTTTTACATTGAAATTGCAACGGCATGGCCGCAATTCAAAATACTACAAGGGCAAATAAAAATAGTGCAAGGTCGGGAATTAAATGTTGTGTGCGCAGTTGCCAAAAATCAAAAAGATACCCAATTTAAAATTATTTAAATTTCCCGCTGCCGATCTTATTTTCGGTCAAATTTAACGGGAAAAATGCAATGTTGCAAATGAAGATTATGACAAAAAACTTTATATTTGTCATAATCACTTCAGCAGCACGATCATCGGGAAAAAATTAAAAACAAATGATGCAAATCCAACATTAAATTTGGATGAAGATCATTTATTTTCTGATGAAGACCTTGTGGAACCAGATATTCCCTCGAAGCGACCCCACTGGGATGATGTTATGTGCAATAACTGTGAAAAAAATACAAGAATATCTAATTTTTATAGAAAAAAATACATCGATTTATTAAAGAAATTTAGAAAAATCAAAGCAAAGCTGAGAACTAAGGAACTCCCTGTTTTGAAATCTAGAAAGGCAAATTTAAGGATGTTGCGAAATTCAATTGACTCTTTAAAAAATATAAGTTCTGAGTCCAAAACATTTTGCAATCTGCTGGTAAGCACGAGGCCAAAGGAATATTCTGATGATGTGAAATATTTGGCACAAAATATATTTTATATTTCACAGTCAACTTATTCCTTTCTAAGGAATAAATTAAATTTAAATTTGCCACACATAGGCACTTTGAATCGGTGGGTCCAATAAAATTCCTTCAACCTGATATCAAAAATGTCGCCTTTGATTCCATCAAGAGTATGTGTTTAGAATTAAAAGAAAAAATTGAAAATAACTTCGTACTCTTGATGGACGAAACGGTAATCCGAAAGGAATTAAGATATTATTCAAAACTGGATTTGATTGACGGATTTGAATGTACAGGCTTCGAGAGAACAAATGAAATTGGTAAGCAGGTATGCGTTTTTATGCTGAAATCAAGTTCTCTAATTGGAGTTCAATTTTAAATTATTTTGTTTCTGAGAACGGATTAACCTTAAATATTTTATGTGGAATTATTAAAGAAATTTTGAGATTGATAAGTAGCTTTGGCATAAATAATGTTTAAGTGTACTAGTTTGCCATCAGGGATCGTCTAATCGAAAATGCTTTTCTAATTTTGGGGTTAGTACAGGAAAAACATTTACTGTCTGTTTGATTTCCCACATTTGATTAAGTCGTTACGGAATGGATTACTGAAGTGTGACCTAAAAACGCCCGATGGCATTGTAAGTTTTAACGTCATACAAGAGTTGTGGGAACGAGAGTAAAACTGCAATGCCAAGATGTGCCCAAAGTGGACTAGACAACAAATATTTTCAAACTCATTTGAAAAAATGCGAGTTAAATTTGCAACGCAAGAGTTTAGCAAAACAGTTAAAGCTGCTATTAAAACTATTTGCGATACACCGGGTTTCAAGCAAAGTCCACAAGCGGTATCTTTATCAATGGCTGAATTTATTTCAAAAATAGACAAAATGTTTGACTGCATGAATAGTGGACCATTATACTGCTATTCAACTCAACAAAGAACCGCAAAAATTTATTCAATTATTCTTATGCTACTTAGAGGGAATTAAATTTGTCGACGGAAAAACAGATGGAATTTTTAGATGGAATGAAATTACCATTAAAATCTGCTCTTCTAATCGTCGAAGAAGTGTTAAAAGATAATTCAGACAAATTTTTCATTATGACAAAATCTTTAAACCAAGACAAATTAGAAAATATATTTGCTGTATTAAGACAAAAAGGCGGTAAAAATACCAACCCCTCTGTAGCTGAGCTGAATAATATTTTATCCTGGTTATTGGCTTTCAAAATTATAAAAAATAGTTCATTTCGATTTTAACGACCAATTGCATGAGAATAACTTTTTGGAAGACTCATTTTGTAACCAGTCAGATATTAGTTTAGAGCTGGTATCAATTAGATATTTTGTTGGATATGTGGCATACAAAATCATTCCAAGGTTAAAATATGAAAAATGTTGCGAGGAATTAAGGAAAAAAGATGAAGTTTTAACTGCTCCTAGTGAACTGTTCATTTTTCACAAAAACTATCAATCACTTACAGATTTCGGTCATCTCATTGCTCCTTCGGAAGCCCTTATGAGTGCTAGTGTAAAACGTGTCATAATTTTTCAACAAATTTTTAAATAAGAGCCTGAGAATAGGCATAAAGGCTTTCATGTTAGAATCATGGAAAAATTCTACTCCCGATTGGTTCAGTGGGGAGTGCTGTAACCATAGACTAGAAATTTTAGATTTTATGTTATTAATACTTTTAAGAAAACTGCATTTGAGCTGTGCAAAAAGGAAGTTCCAAACAAAGAAAATTAAAAATTATTGCTGGTAAATAGATGTTAATATTTTATTTTTTATTTAAAATTGAAACAATTAATTTATTTATATAAAATTTATAATAAACTATATGTTTGTTTTCGTTTTTTCGCAATGACTAAAAAATTATGATTATAACTATTAATATATATTTATGTATAAATTTAATTTTACAGCAGACATACTCGTATAAATAATATCACATACATATGTACGTTTATTTATATTCCCTCATATCCATCATTTTTATGATTTTTTTTTCGTGTAAAAATGTGAAAAATCTACGTTCAGGGTGAAGGATGAAGTAGCAAGAAAATTTGAATTTTTTGCTAAGCAACGAAGAACCAAATCATGCACACATACAAGGGCAACATATCACACATATTGTCGTTTGTTTTTCTATCTACAAAATCAATGCTGTGCTCGACTTCGCGGCATCGCTCTATGCTTTTTTCATTTTCATTTTTATTTTATTTGACTGCCAAAATTGTGAGAAACGAAGCAAGGAAACCAGGAGTCATTCGGCTACAGTAATGGCTTCTGTGCATTGAATTTTCTGTAAAGTTAACAGCTAAATGAGCAAATTATCTGTGAACTTAACAGCAAACTAGCGGGTTGAACCAGTATGACCCGCCATACAACGTGTATGTTGTACGAGATGCGCATTCTATATTACTTCATATTCTCTGGTTATACTTACCTAAGAAGATTCTAACAAAAAAAGCAAAGTAACACATACCATACATACTTACCCATCAGTGAGCGAAAAAAATACAAAGCCGAAGGAGAAAAGTGCGTGAGCAACCACAAATAGTATTCGACAATTTGTTTAAACGGATAACTGCAGTGGAGTGCGCAAATAAACTCAAGGCTTGATAATGCATTTATTTTCCTAGAAAGTACAGTTAACTAACCACCAATCAAACCGCTTCAGTGCTGTTCTGTGTAGTTATTATTTTATTATAAAATTAAATATTTTACATTAAAAAAATATGTTTATACATATGTATGTATACCGCTAAGTGCTGCTGTGCTGTTAGACCTGTTATACATAAAAAAAAGTACCGCTAGTGCCGTTGACTCAGAATGCTAAAAAATAGTAGTACTAAGGCCGGTAAAAAAAAGTACTCGAAATTGCCGTTCAGTACAACAAATTAAAAAAAGAACAGTACACTGGTTCCGTGCGGGTCTGCGTCAACGCTAACATTCGCGCCACTGCTGCGTCAACTTTTAACATCGACGGCACATCCACTGCTGCTGACGCTTCGTGGGAATGTACTGCAACTGCATCGTGTGCAAGCAAACCGCCGACGCATTCACAACAGGTAACGAGTGCGAATTACTGAAAGTATTGCGAACGAATGAAAAACACAAGTACGAAAATTAAAAATAAAACAAAAAGGAAGTGCACACGTTCACTTTTTGGCTCTCCCTCTTTTCATAATTTTTCAGATACGTATATATTCATATATTATTGCATATAACTATCAAACCTTATACTATTCATATACATATATGTATAAACATATGGATCTAAGTGAAAGGGGGGATTGTGGGATTTGCGGTAGCACACTTAATTATACATTAAGGTGCGACATTTTTATACATATATTCCAGACAAGAAAGTTTTACAAATTTGATCAGTTCCTTGGAAAATTTTCTCGTTAAAAAAAAAAAAAATGTTTTCCAAACGTTCAACTGTGCTATTGCTCATTTTTCATGACTTATCAGTTTGGCTTCCGTATACTTGGGAATCGAATTTTTTTTCGTAATCGTTTCCAAATATATATGTTGCCATCCTTTATTGCTATTGCTCACTTCTCATATCTGATTGGTTTGGATTTCGTATATTTACAAATAGATATGTATATATTTTTTTTCGTTTTCTTAAGCGATTCCCAATATATCTGTTGCCAATCTTTATCGTCCTTTTTTCGGAAATCTAATTTAAACAAGCAAAAATGAGCAAGCCAAAACCAAGTATCGCCAACCTCTCTCCAAGCGAATCACGTGAAGCAGCTTCAGATGAATGGAACGAAGTCCGTTTTAGTTGCAGCAAATACAAAGTAGCCTATATGCCAGCAGTGTAAATAAAAGAACCACTATTTAACAGCTTGCCCCACTTTTAAAAACTGGTCGGGTAATGTTGGCAACAGTAGTTTTTCTTGTTAGATCAAGCTGTGGAGAATACCTGCCCGCAGGAGCCTTGCTGGACTCAGGGCTACAAGTTAACTTTATGACGGAGGATTTGGCCTAAAAACTGTGTATTCGACGCCAAAACAGGAATATTATAGGAATTAGAAATTCAACTACAAAAGTCGGGTTAAATTAAAAGTGGCCCTCATCAACCAAAGCTATAGAAAACTCTTTTGGGAAGGATTGTGTCCGGAAAATATGTCAGCAGTCTTAGTCCTTCTCCCAAAGTACTATAAATAGCACATTATGCCGAACTGAAGCAGATTTAACGTCAAAAGATTCAGTAGTTCAAAAATTCTGGGCTCTGGAAGAACTTCCTTCAGAAACATTAGCACTTCGTTATGAATTATTTACGGTTCCTGCACTTTCGAAACCACCACGCAGGGCCAAGAGCGTTGGTTGTGCTTCTTCGAGAACGCGTATAGCTAATAAATGTAAAAGAAGCATGCAGTAGAACTGTAAGAAACTGTACACACTGCTTTTATTATAAGCCGATGTTGCAAACCCAAATAATGGGGTCTTGCCAGTTGAAAGACTTTGCGACCCTTTCTTATATGTGACGTGGATTTTTGTGGTCCAACTTAAAGTACATTAAAAATACGCGAACGACAACCCGTCGAAACTTATATCGCAGTTTTCGTTTGTTTCAGGTCAAAAGCAGTAGACTTATCGACTAATTCCTTTATTTTCGCCCTAAAAAGGTTCATTGGTCGCCGATGGATGCCACAGACGACAACGCAACCAACTTCGTCGCCACCGATCGTAAAGAGGCGTTTCTGTCCCAGTTTTCGAAATTAATGGGATTCGCGGCCGAAGGAGGGTTCAAATTCGCCTATATACCACCGACGCACAGTGATCGATTTGAAGTATTTAGGCGGCCAAAAGTCAAAATCTTAAATACGTAGTAGGCACAAAATATTGACGATATAGTTAACACTTCCGCGAATTACCCCCCACCCTTTTTTTCAACAACCATACGTCACCGCTTCCGTGCAGTTAGACGCAATTTGATCGTGTACTTGATACGTATTTCTATTTGGGTGCCGAAATTATATGAAATTTCGCAATACGCATGTATATTTATTTTAAGTTGTGTAGTGAAGTGAAAGTGAAAGTGATTCCCATAGCTCAGGTAAGCTTCTATTAAATAAAGAATAGTTTTAACTTTTATTTTTAACTTTCGTTAAATTTTTCGGTAGTTGAACATGCCCTCTTTTTCACATAAAAATGTAATTTTTTTAATTTCAAAAGCAATTTTGTTATGGATCAGGGTTCGTCCGGATCATATTTTTTTGTTTATTGAATACGTTACACATTCAGCTTTTCCATGAAAAAACAAGAACCGCAAAATCCCGCTTACTCCTTAAAGACAGCAGTTCAAAGCATTTTGTTAAAAAAATTAAAAAAATCATTTTTTTTTAATTTAATGTTTTTTTCAGTTATTGAGATACCTAGTTCGTCGGGGATGAAAATAGTGACCCGTAAATGTATGTTTGAGCAAATGCAACTACAAAATTTGCTAAGTATGGATGAAAAATTGGGGTTTTTAGAAAACCACTTGCTATTGTCTTGCGGAGACACTGTGGAAAGAAAAAAGAGCCTTAAGCATAAATTTTCCTACATCAAACACGAATTTAAACGAAGCAAAAGAAGAAGAACTGGGGGAATTCGATCAAATGTTGATGATGAAATGATTATACATGCCGCACAAGTCATATTGCAAACGAAGGGAAAAGAAATGCCTCAAAAGTGCTCAAAGATATACGAAATTCACCAAAAACGACTAGTAAATATAAAAAAGCCTATTACAAGACCAATGAAAAAATTGCTCCCTTGATCCCGTTCCAAGCACTCAAAATGTTCGTAGAAGCTGACCTAACAAGACGACAATATGAAATAATAAGGGCAACTAACCCAAAGCATTACCCTTGTTACGACCTTTTGTTGAAAGCAAAACAACAATGCTACCCACCAAAGACGGCATTGCGAGTAACGGCTACCTGCGCAGAAATTGGTTTACAATGCCTAATGGATCATACTATTCAACGATTATCAATCTACCTGGAAGAAGTGTTATCAAACCTTAACGAAATTGAAAGAAAGTCATTAACGGTCATTTATAAATGGGGGTGTGACGGGTCACAACAAGCACGGTACGAACAAAATTTCTCGGAAGACGCCGAATCCGATGCAAGGATATTTTTAAGTTCTTTTGTCCCACTTCAAATAATTTGTGGCAAAGAAAACAATAAAGTATTTTGGCAAAACCCAACACCATCATCACCACGATTTTGCCGCCCCATCAGATTTCGGTATGTGAAAGAAACTACAAATGTAACAAAAGAGGAAATAAGTTATGTGCAAAATGAAATTATGTAAGAACCTCACTCCAAGAAAAGTAAATATTGATGGAAAAGAATTTTCTTATAATCACATTTTATAAATTACCATGATTTATGGCAAAGTTTGCAACGCTGTAACCAACACGACCTCAACTAGCCGATGCTATATACATATGTATGTGGCGCCACTTCCAAAGATTTCAATAATTTAAACAAAAAGAACGAGATAAGTCCTGATGCTCTTGAGTTTGGCATTTCGGTATTGCATGCAAAAATACGTATTTTTGAAAGCATTCTGCATTTGGCATATAAATTGCCCATGAAGAAATATGGAAAGAAAAGGACTGAGGAAGAGAAAGCATTAGAAGAAGAAAGGAAAAAAGAAATCCAAGAAAGATTCCACTTAGAAACTGGGCTGTTGGTGGACATGCCTAAACCCAATTTAGGTAACACCAATGATGGCAATACGAGTAGGGGAGTTCTTGTAAACACAGAATTAGCGGCGGACATAACAGGCATTAACCACGAATTAATACACAAATTTAAAATCTTATTAGAGGCGATTTCAAGTGGACACGAAATAAATACAACAAAATTCGAAGAATACGCCTTCACCACCGCGCGAATGTATGCGGAATTATACGGACGGCATCTTATTACTCCAACAATGCATAAATTACTATAACATGGGGCGACTATCATAGATAATGCACTGTTGCCAATGGGCCAATTGTCGGAGTAGGCTGCAGAAGCGCGAAATAAACATTTTCGGTCATACAGGCAGAATTTTTAAAGAAAAAATTCAAGGGAAGAATGCAACCGTGATATTTATCAAAGATATGAGATTGACTTGTAAGTAGTGAAAGATCGTTAAAAAAAACTTCACACAACATTTTTTTCAGTGAAGTTATAGAACTATTAGAACCTGCCGAGCCCCACAGACAACCAACTATTGAGCACGAAGAAGTGGAGATAGAAACATCTTTTAATAAGACAATTTAATGCATTTTTATTTATTTATGATTTATGAGAATAAAATGTGTTTTTATTATAAAATATATGTTTTTCTTTTTTATTTTTTAAAATATATAGACAGTTTTTTTAAAATACAGTCTTTCGAAGCCATTAACGTCCAAAAATAGTTTTGGCCGCCTAAATATTTCAAATCGACCACTGTGCGAGCGGCGCCGCACTTCGCCGGATTATGGGAGGCGGCTGTGAAGTTCGCCACACACTTCGCTGTGCGCGCAACTCACCGCTGAAGAGCTGGGAACACTGCTGCCGAAGTGGAGGCCATCCTCAATTCGCGGCCGCTCGCACCGTTGAGCCAGGGTCCCAACGACGGCGAAGCATTCGGTGCTCCCTCCGAACTTTACCAACGGCACAGGTGTCAACGGATCCAATTGGCTGCTACGAGAGATGGTAATTTGTTTGTTGTCTCAAGCAACAGTTTGGCGACAGTAGTCCAAAACGTACATTATGAATCTTCAGGAGCGCAACAAATGGCTGCATCCTAAACGCAGCCTGCAGCCCGGCGATCTCGTCCACGAAGACAACACGCCTCCGCAGCAGTGGGTACAAGGACGAATCCTTAGAGGGGCGAGATGGAAAGGTACGAGTGGTATGGCAACCAAGGCAGGCAAAATTAAGTGCCCTATCGAAGTTGAAGGATCACTATCCTGTCAAGGTGGCCGGTGCTGCGTTAAGCGGCTTTATAGATCTAAAAATATTGTTTTAGAAATAAATTTGTAAAATTAATTAAATAGTATTTGAATATATTATAAAATGTTTTTATATCATGTAAAATACTTACCATTATATATTAACAAAACATCATCAACTACAAATGTATTAAAATACTCAATTACTATGAATTATAAGATTGCTGAATTGTAACTATGTACATACATATACTTACCACTCTTTTATATGCATACTTACCACTATTTTAAGCCGTTAGATTAAGTTTTAAGTTAAGCCATGAAATCCGTATAATAAAGAATTCAATTATATAAAAACCATAATCGAAAACGGACGTCTTTTTGACCGGCATTTTTTAAATTCGCTAAGGCACAGGCAATTCGCACGTTTAAAGTAAAACGTGCATCCCAATTAATTAATATTTCTCAAAAAAGCTTGAACATTTTTCAATATGTATTCGGTTAGGGGCGATTTGTGGGCGTGGCATGGCATGCAACCGTGAACAAAAATATTATACTCTGTTGCAACAGGTTACAAAAGTAAAATATGAAAAATAATTAAAAAGAAATGAAAAGTATTTTACTCCGAGTTTGTGTAAAAATGGTTAACTGAAGTCAGATGAAATGCTTTACAGCAAAGATTACAACATACGTTGTGAATTATTATTTAAACGCTCCCTTATCACCACAGCGGCTCTTTATATGCACTAAAAATGTTAAAACAGGCGTTTATAAAATAACTAAAAAGCATAAAAATATGCGATCAAATAGCAAAAAAAAAATGAAACTTTTTTGTAAATTTTTTCTTCAATCTATAAATAAACCATATATATATATACATTTTTTTACAATATGTACTCAAATTTATTGTTGTTCTTGAAAGTTATTACGATTACACAGAAAAAATGCAAAAGGTTTCCGTTTTTCAATTAAAATGCTGGGACAATCGAATGGCCCCAGAATCGTTGCTGTTAAATGAATCTATTACTCTTTTCAGCTCATTGAAATAATCAGAATACTAAGCAGCAGATTTAAACATACATACTTATGCATGGACAAAATTCATTGAAATGCATTGCGTCTTTGTGAAGTCTTGAAAAATTTAAGCAAGTTAAATGTTCTAAAATATTTTATCAACACTTAACATTTAAAAATAATTTTTTCATATTTTAAATGAAACTGTAAACAGTAAAAAAACTGTCTCCGCTAGTATATGTAATTCAAGCGAAAGACAAGTGAAACGCATCATTTTAGGATACATAGCCTGGAGAGCATTAACAGAAGTCAGTATATACTACTGTGACATTTGAATTTAAACTGCGCGCGTCGAAAGATTTGGAGAATTATTTTTTTTTTTTAGGTTGGTAGTACTGTTAGTCAAATTTGTGTCAAATTTCATGTTAAAATATTCATTAGTTTTTGAGATACGTGTCGTTTTGTGGGCTCCTAAAAGTGAGTTTTTCGTTTTTTGCGATTTCGGAATTTGTTGAGCAAAGAATTTGCATTAAATTTTGTTTACGGAATCAATTTTCTGCTGCGGATACGTTGAGGATGGTGCATAAAGCCTTTGGTGATGAGGCTTTGTGTGCCACTGTTTACAAGTGGTATAGAGAGTTCCGAGCCGGCCTTGAACGTGTCGAAGACGAAGAGCGTCCAGGGCGACCATCAACCTCAACCGACGAAGCTCACGTTCAACAAATCAAAATTTGGTGTTTAAAACCCGTCGATTAACAATTAGAGACCTTGCTGATGAAGTTGTCATATCGGAAGACTCAGCCATACCATTTTGAAGGATGTTTTGGGCCTCAAGCGCGTCGACTGGTACCGAAAACATTGAATTAAAAAAAAAAAGGCGTCGCGTTGAAGTGTGTAAAACGATGCTTTCCGGCTACCAGGGTGTCATGAAATGCATTATAACTGGCGATGAGACTTGGATCTATGCTTACGACCCCGAAACAACCGATCAATCGAGCGAATATCGTGCCAAAAGAGAGCCGAGACCAAAAAAATCGCGCCAAGGTCGCTCAAAATTCAAGGTCACGTTGACTGTTTTCATCGATTATCGCGGTGTTTTGCATTATGAATTCCTTCCAACCAGTCAAGCAGTCAACAAAGAATGTTATTTGAAACTAAACCCATATCGTTCCGCAACCACCGTATTCACCTGATCTGGGGCCGTACGCCTTCTGGCTGTTCACCAAGCTCAAAAGACCACTCCTGGGACACCGTTTTTATACGATAGAGGAGATTCAAGCCGCAGTGAAGACGGAACTAAAGACCATCCCGGAAAGTGACTACAACCAGTGTTTCAAAGATTAGAAAATCCGTTGGCGTAAGTGCAATGCATCGGCAGGGGATTACTTTGAAGGAGATGAAAATTATTTGGAAGAATAAATAAAGAATTTTCAAAAAAAATACAATGTCATATTATTTTTTGGACACAGTAGTATGTTACTGCATCCGTTATAATAAGTACGACTTTGTTATACTTAATACCTGCATTGAAATTGGTGTTTCTTCACATTAGTTATTTTTGTAGCCGTAACAGAGCAATTAACAGAACAACAATTCTTTTCCACGCAAAACAGAAAAAATTTATGTAATTTTTCAATTTTTTCTATTTAAAAATTGCTATTTGGTTTTCGAATAAAATGTAAAATGCAAAATTTTGGAGACATGTTTTTAAGTATTAAATATGCAAAATGCATATGCAACATGCATTTTTAAGCAAATATCTGCTCTGCTTACAAGAATTACTCAATAAATAACTTATTTATATACACAATTTTCCACAATAATAATATATATACCTACAAACTTTAAAACGGTGTAAAGATATATGACTACATTTTTGCATAACCAAATCAAAACAATTACCAACAATCTCATAAATATGAAGTTCAACTTTTGCATGATCCATTACAGCATAAATTGTCGTTAGGAATGGGACCAGGTATTATCGCTTCCACTACTACGGCTTCAAAACATTGCGCGATAGGACCAATTGGTCTTCAAAGACTTGAAGAAATATGCCACACATACTTCAATTGCAAGTTAACTGCCTGACCACACATGCTGAAATAATTCTTTTCTAAACAGAAGATTATATTATTTATTTAATTAAGCTCATTAGAACAACGCTCTGTCTATTTGCGTAATCGTAAATATTAACTTATTCTTTTCTCTAAGCAGTTATCACCCAGTTATCTTTTTTATAAATACTTATTTTGTTAAAATAAATTCTGTTTTCAGGCTGCTGAAGAAGAAGCGTTTAAATACGAGATGTCAATCAAACCAGCAGATTTTCTAGCGCCATATTTAATATCATATAAAAAGCCGTCACTCACATATGAAGAATCATGGGCAGCTTACAATGAATGCTTATTCGACCTCAAAACCCGGTTTGTGAGGCTGCTAAATGATCTTCAACGTCAATACGAAGATGTATGTAAAAATTTGTACTAAGCTAAGATTAAAATGGTAACGTGTTTTTAATATTTATTTGCAGCTTACTTCTGAAGCTAAGTCACTTCAAAATTTTTTAAATAAATTTGAAGACCAGTTTGATAACTATAATTATGAGAAACTTGTGGAGCAAGCTGACGTCATCGCCTTGCACAAGCGAATGATTCAACAACGATTAACTTTAGCACATGAAGAGTCTCAAAAAAAATATGAAACTGTGAAAAAGTCTCTTATGAGAGATCCTCGTCTTAACTTAAATCGTACAATGTCAAGAGCTGAAGATTAAATACATACATATACCTACCTAAATACTCTGGAACACATGTAACCAATTCAAAAAATAAATATTTGTATACTTTCGCCACATATAGCTAATAACATCCAAAAGCTGTAGAGATTAATTTAGAATCAAATATGAATGTACATAAATAATTAGGGCGAGTTGAATTCCATGAGCGATAACTTGAGTAAACATTGAGATAAAACTTTTTATACGTGTTCCTTGGCAATAATTAAGTTTCGAATTAAGTTACAAATTTGGTATAGGGCAGAACAGTAGTTAAGAGTACAAGTAAACTTAATACATACTTATGTGTAATGTTCATGTCCCATAACTTGCCGAAGGCGAGCCCACTACTACATAACGTTTTTTTTTATTTGAAGACTTTGCGTTATAACTTATTCAATGGATACATCAGAAGAAGTATTAAAATCTCAAATATTGGTACCAAAAGCTTCATAACAGCTTATGTACTTGTAAATGAAAAACGGGCGTTATGGCAAAACTTTAGGTGAAATCACATATCTCCGAAACCACTTTACTAATGGGCCATTCCATCAATTGGCGACATGGTTTTGTACCCGTGGTTCTCCGATTTTAACCAAACTTTAGAATACCATAATATAGACCCAAATAAGAATATGTGTTAACTTTTTAGTGGTCAAAGTTGCTTCATTGTTTTTTGGCGCGCAATTCAAATTGAGATAAAAAAAAAAAATTATTATTACTTTTATTTTTTAAAACTCACTCAAAATTGAGTGAAAAAAAATTTAAGTTATCCAATTTTATGTAAAAAAACCTCAGCTTTCTGATAAAAATATTTTCAAAATCCAAAAAAATTTTCAAAAAAAAAAATTTGTTTTCCAAAAATACCTTTTTTCCCCAATTTTTTTTTCAAAATTGACTTTTCCATTCGATTCCTCGTCCAATTTTACATATGTGCTTTGCCTTGCTTAGCCCTCTTACTATAAAAAAATGAAGGTTCCGAGTCTGTACTTTCAATTAAAAAAAAAAAAAAACAACCGCCAATTACCGCCCCTTGAAAGAAAGTGTGATCGAATTTCCACAAATACTGATGTCTTCAACAGACTTCTTATAACTTCGGATCCTTACATAAGTAGCTTAAGGCATCATTCGAACAAAATTTCCTTAAAATTAGATCCCATTGTTAAAGATATGGTGCTTGCATAATATTACAAATAAAAACTAACACAATTTTTCGCCTGTTACATATTTAATTAAAACATTGCTTATTATATTGGATTTTTATCAAGGTAAAGGTATAAATAACGTCCCTTTGCGTTTAAGTTTAATTTTTTTTCATCAGGAGAACTCAATTAAGAAGTGTCCCGAATTTCAAGTCCCTAGGTCCAAAAATAAAAATTTTGGCAATTGCAGTTATATGGGAAGTGGGTGTGGCAGTGAGCGGTTTTCCAAGATTTTTTCAAAATTTCTTAATTTAGTCCAGAGAAGTGTTTCTGCAAAGTTTCATTGCTGTACGACCACTCCTTCTATTTTTTTCCAAGAAATGTATGGAGCGGTGCCACTGTGCAGTGGGGGTATCAATCGGATTACAATCACGGCTACTTCCCATATAGGACAATTTTAAATTTTGTATGATTCCTTCCCTTTCCAATACACAGGACAAGCGCTACAATATATTTCGACAAAACTTTGCACAAATAGTGCTTTTGAGATAAACTTGCTAGTAGATTAAAAATTGTCAAAATCCGACCATAACTGTTAAAGACCTCACATTTCGCTTACGTTTGACAAATATATAGGTCTATCGGCGAGGTATGTAATTCGGGTAAAATATTTATACCTAGAGGTATATTACCGGATTTGATGATTGAACTTGAAATGTTTGGTTACTCCCGTACTTGGCACTTCCTAACTTGTATTGTTTTATTTATTTTTTATACTCTTCCAACCAGTTGCTACAGAGTATTATAGTTTTGTTCACCTAACGGATTACCTAAAACTAAGCGAGGTAGATATATAGTATGTCCGGTTTCAAAGTCCATACTTAAGTTGTGCTCAAATAAAATCTTAGTTAGGCATTGTTGCAGACTGTGTAGTCGTTTGCGTTTCACAGTCAATGCTTAATTTCTGTAATATTTTATTATGATATAACGGCAAAGTTATGGGCAACATATGTTTTAAAAATGTCATCCATAAAAACATGTGTGAAATATTTAAATTATAACAGACAATACAAAAATTTGCGAGGAAAGTTATATCGAAAATGGATGAAAACAACAAAAGAACCCTGAATTTCACCGCTAGCGAGTCGAAGCACCTATTAAAAATAGTGGAAAAGTATAAAGCTGTCATCAAATGCAAGCCATGTACGTCACTTGATTGAACGCTAAGAAAGATATCGCTGAAAATTCAAAATAAATGAAAACAAAAATTAGCTTTACTTAAGCACTGCTTAAATCCTCCATTTTCAGTACGTAAGCATAACTTAAGTATGAACTGTAAAACACTATTTTCTTGTTTTATCTCAAGCACAACTTAAATATGGGCTGTGAAACCGGGCAATATATATATGCATATGTACATATGTAAATGACCAGGATGAGGAGAAAAGTTGAAATCCGGTTGACTGTCTGTCTGGAGGTCCGCCCGTGCAAGTTGTAACTTGAGTAAAAATTGTGGATACAAAAAATGTTTCGAGTTCGTAGATGCGCGAGATCGGACCATGAAAACATATAAGTTGAATTCCAAAGTAAACAGGACTTTTTGAATCTAGCGCCCCCTGGTGCCGCCTTCTGTTGCGTGAAAATCTGCCATCTTTATCGATTGTTTAGTGAGAACTTCATGACATTTTATTGATTGGAAGTGAAGTTATTGCATTTTAAGTGTCAGTATGTTTGTATTATCGGTGCGAAAATGAGCTTCGAACAAAGAGCTAACTTTAAATTTTGTTTTAAAATTGCTGAAATTTTTACCGAAACGTGTCAATTGATGAAACAAGTTTATGGCGATGATTGCCTATCCCGTAGTAGAGTTACCTAAGCTGCACGAGTGATTTCAACGTTTTCAAAATGGTCGTGAGGACATAAACGACGATCAACATGTGGGCCAAAATCCGTGATCACCGGAAATCATCAAAAATCATCATTGAAATTGAAATGAACATCTCCAAAGCTTGGATTTATCATATTTTGAAGCCGAACATTTCGGCTTACGAAAGGTGTGTGCACGGTTTGTTCCACACAAATTGGCTGACGAGCAAAAATTGCTCAGAATCCAACATTCGAAGGATATCATAATTTAACCAAAAATCACATTTTAACTATTAAGCACTCCCCGCATTAAACTGATGTGGCACCGTGCGACTTCTTCCTTTCGAAAAAATTCATTTGCCCATAAAAGGAAAGCGTTATGCAGACGTAAAGGCCATTTCGGCCAACGAGTTAAAACACTCGTTCGGCACACCGTTTAGACCGTTCAAAAAGCTGTATTGAAGCAGAAGGAAACTATTTTATTTCAAGTAAATTGATTTTTCCGAAAAAAGCATTTGTTTTTTTTTTAAGTCCTGTTTACTTCGGAACACTCCTTGTATAACTCAGCGCTTAATGAAGTGATAAAGCTGCAATTTGGTACAGAGATTCGCAACAGAATGGCAGTTGTGGGCTCAAATCTTTTAAAATGTAGGCGTGGCCCCGCCCTGTAACAATTTTAATGTACATATCTTTTAAACCACTTAAGCTACAATAACCAAAATTGCTGAGTACAAATCTTATAAGAGCTTCTACCGGAAATGGATGAAATCGGAGGAAAACCCCGCTTACCCCCATATAACGGCACTGTGATAAACTGTTATAAGTGCGATAAATCAGTGACTAATTACGCTAGAAACATTAAATTTTACCACTCAGATGGTATGGGACCTGGTGTGAAAACTGGACGATGAGCGTGGCACCGGCCATTTTTTGTTGAAAGCTAATATCTTGGGTTTCGACCAACCGATTTCGACACAATTTAATACATGGCATTTATTCTTTTTACATTCCTACTTCCTATATAGAACAATTTTGAATTCCACTTTATTCGTTCAGTTGTTTAAATTCGATATAAACTGTTCAAGCCCATAGGTACCAAATATTTTGAAACCGGTACCTACAGTTGACCTTACTTTTTTTGCATAACATTAAATACTTTAGGAACACTACTTCTGCAAAGTATTACTATATATCGATACTTTCTCCGGTGTACGATTTGTATATTAGTGGTAAAAGATTCAGATGAAATTTAGGGTTGTATTTTTTGGGAAGTAGACTTGTTTGATTTCACTCATTTTCACAGTGTGTGATAGAATTATCTGGGTAGTATCACTTACCAAGTTTCGAAATTGATCCGGTAGTTCTTGACATCTCCTGTAAAGTTCTTCTCCACCATATTGGTTGTGAAATTTAATGTTTGTGTATTTATTCATCTGTTATCGTACTTTCCGTAGTTTTCATCACAACCGTTATAGGAAGTGGGCGGTATTATTATCGAATTTTACCCATTTACTCAGAGTAAAAAAAAACATGCTAAAGAGACTTTTTAGGAGCAAGCTTGGTTGCATTATCTTTAATGGTTTGGAATATATGTACACCAAAAACTTTAGCTTAAAAAATGTTGGCGACATAAAAAAATACATAGTTCTAGGAATGATTGACAGCTCACTAAAAAGTAGTTGCAAATTTCATAACACAGCATATGATATCTCGATTATACTCAAATCAAAATTGTATAATTTTTTGTTTGGAATTTTTGAAAAAAAAGAAAAAACAAAAGACGCATATACCTAACTTCATTATCAAACCGAGGGGAATATTTATTAACTAATTCGACTATTTGAGCTGCTGTTTATATACACCAAAGGTAATAGATTTTATTATTACAGTCAGTTTTAAATTTAAAATAATAAATTAAACTACTTAAGATGCAATTGTTAGGAACTTCCTGGAATGCCTACATTCTAAAGTAAACTTCAATGATAAACTCTAATCATTGCTTAAAGAAATAAATAAAACAGAAATCTTACCAAATTGAAAAAACTGTTGCAGACATAATTAATTGTTTCAACAATATTAAATGAAATGCAGATACAATTCGCTATTTTGACAAAACTGTCAAACTGTCAACTCTCCATGAGTGTACAAAGCTCTGCAACACAAGTGTCGGTCGAAATACCATTTTCATCTTTAAATTTACTTTGTCGAGTATTTCTAATAATTTGAAATACTGTACAGGGTTTTTCCGGAAAGCAATAGGACTGATTTTTTCCGTCGCGACTGTACTTCGGAGCGTGTGCGCACACACAGAAAGCATTAGAAGAAGAAAGGAAAAAAGAAATCCAAGAAAGATTCCGCTTAGAAACTGGGCTGTTGGTGGACATGCCTAAAACCAATTTAGATAATACCAATGATGGCAATACGAGTAGGGGAGTTCTTGTAAACACAGAATTAGCGGCGGACATAACAGGCATTAACCACGAATTAATACACAAATTTAAAATCTTATTAGAGGCGATTTCAAGTGGACACAAAATAAATACAACAAAATTCGAAGAATACGCCTTCACCACCGCGCAAATGTATGCGGAATTATACGGATGGCATCCTATTACTCCAACAATGCATAAATTACTATTACTTAGGGCGACCATCATAGATAATGCACTGTTGCCAATGGGCCAATTGTCGGAGTAGGCTGCAGAAGCGCGAAATAAACATTTTCGGTCATACAGGCAGAATTTTTAAAGAAAAAATTCAAGGGAAGAATGCAACCGTGATATTTATCAAAGATATGAGATTGACTTGTAAGTAGTGAAAGATCGTTAAAAAAAACTTCACACAACATTTTTTTCAGTGAAGTTATAGAACTATTAGAACCTGCCGAGCCCCACAGACAACCAACTATTGAGCACGAAGAAGTGGAGATAGAAACATCTTTTAATAAGACAATTTAATGCATTTTTATTTATTTATGATTTATGAGAATAAAATGTGTTTTTATTATAAAATATATGTTTTTCTTTTTTATTTTTTAAAATATATAGACAGTTTTTTTAAAATACAGTCTTTCGAAGCCATTAACGTCCAAAAATAGTTTTGGCCGCCTAAATATTTCAAATCGACCACTGTGCGAGCGGCGCCGCACTTCGCCGGATTATGGGAGGCGGCTGTGAAGTTCGCCACACACTTCGCTGTGCGCGCAACTCACCGCTGAAGAGCTGGGAACACTGCTGCCGAAGTGGAGGCCATCCTCAATTCGCGGCCGCTCGCACCGTTGAGCCAGGGTCCCAACGACGGCGAAGCATTCGGTGCTCCCTCCGAACTTTACCAACGGCACAGGTGTCAACGGATCCAATTGGCTGCTACGAGAGATGGTAATTTGTTTGTTGTCTCAAGCAACAGTTTGGCGACAGTAGTCCAAAACGTACATTATGAATCTTCGGGAGCGCAACAAATGGCTGCATCCTAAACGCAGCCTGCAGCCCGGCGATCTCGTCCACGAAGACAACACGCCTCCGCAGCAGTGGGTACAAGGACGAATCCTTAGAGGGGCGAGATGGAAAGGTACGAGTGGTATGGCAACCAAGGCAGGCAAAATTAAGTGCCCTATCGAAGTTGAAGGATCACTATCCTGTCAAGGTGGCCGGTGCTGCGTTAAGCGGCTTTATAGATCTAAAAATATTGTTTTAGAAATAAATTTGTAAAATTAATTAAATAGTATTTGAATATATTATAAAATGTTTTTATATCATGTAAAATACTTACCATTATATATTAACAAAACATCATCAACTACAAATGTATTAAAATACTCAATTACTATGAATTATAAGATTGCTGAATTGTAACTATGTACATATACTTACCACTCTTTTATATGCATTCTTACCACTATTTTAAGCCGTTAGATTAAGTTTTAAGTTAAGCCATGAAATCCGTATAATAAAGAATTCAATTATATAAAAACCATAATCGAAAACGGACGTCTTTTTGACCGGCATTTTTTAAATTCGCTAAGGCACAGGCAATTCGCACGTTTAAAGTAAAACGTGCATCCCAATTAATTAACATTTCTCAAAAAAGCTTGAACATTTTTCAATATGTATTCGGTTAATGGCGATTTGTGGGCGTGGCATGGCATGCAACCGTGAACAAAACTATTATACTCTGTTGCAACAGGTTACAAAAGTAAAATATGAAAAATAATTAAAAAGAAATGAAAAGTATTTTACTCCGAGTTTGTGTAAAAATGGTTAACTGAAGTCAGATGAAATGCTTTACAGCAAAGATTACAACATACGTTGTGAATTATTATTTAAACGCTCCCTTATCACCACAGCGGCTCTTTATATGCACTAAAAATGTTAAAACAGGCGTTTATAAAATAACTAAAAAGCGTAAAAATATGCGATCAAATAGCAAAAAAAAAATGAAACTTTTTTGTAAATTTTTTCTTCAATCTATAAATAAACCATATATATATATACATTTTTTTAAATATGTACTCAAATTTATTGTTGTTCTTGAAAGTTATTACGATTACACAGAAAAAATGCAAAAGGTTTCCGTTTTTCAATTAAAATGCTGGGACAATCGAATGGCCCCAGAATCGTTGCTGTTAAATGAATCTATTACTCTTTTCAGCTCATTGAAATAATCAGAATACTAAGCAGCAGATTTAAACATACATACTTATGCATGGGCAAAATTCATTGAAATGCATTGCGTCTTTGTGAAGTCTTGAAAAATTTAAGCAAGTTAAATGTTCTAAAATATTTTATCAACACTTAACATTTAAAAATAATTTTTTCATATTTTAAATGAAACTGTAAACAGTAAAAAAACTGTCTCCGCTAGTATATGTAATTCAAGCGAAAGACAAGTGAAACGCATCATTTTAGGATACATAGCCTGGAGAGCATTAACAGAAGTCAGTATATACTACTGTGACATTTGAATTTAAACTGCGCGCGTCGAAAGATTTGGAGAATTATTTTTTTTTTTAGGTTGGTAGTACTGTTAGTCAAATTTGTGTCAAATTTCATGTTAAAATATTCATTAGTTTTTGAGATACGTGTCGTTTTGTGAGCTCCTAAAAGTGAGTTTTTCGTTTTTTGCGATGTCGGAATTTGTTGAGCAAAGAGTTTGCATTAAATTTTGTTTACGGAATCAATTTTCTGCTGCGGATACGTTGAGGATGGTGCAGAAAACCTTTGATGATGAGGCTATGTCTAAAAAATTTTTTGCAAGTGGAATAGTGAGTTCCAAGCCGGCCGTGAACGTGTCGAAAACGAAGAGCGTCCAGGGCAACCATCAACCTCAACCGACGAAGCTCACGTTCAACAAATCAAAATTTGGTGTTGAAAACCCGTCGATTAACAATTAGAGACCTTGCTGATGAAGTTGTCATATCGGAAGACTCAGCCATACCATTTTGAAGGATGTTTTGGGCCTCAAGCGCGTCAAATCTCGACTGGTACCGAAAACATTGAATTTAAAAAAAAAAAAGGCGTCGCGTTGAAGTGTGTGAAACGATGCTTTCCGACTACCAGGGTGTCATGAAATGCATTATAACTGGCGATGAGACTTGGATCTATGCTTACGACCCCGAAACAACCGATCAATCGAGCGAATATCGTGCCAAAAGAGAGCCGAGACCAAAAAAATCGCGCCAAGGTCGCTCAAAATTCAAGGTCACGTTGACTGTTTTCATCGATTATCGTGGTGTTTTGCATTATGAATTCCTTCCAACCAGTCAAGCAGTCAACAAAGAATGTTATTTGAAACTAAACCCATATCGTTCCGCAACCACCGTATTCACCTGATCTGGGGCCGTGCGCCTTCTGGCTGTTCACCAAGCTCAAAAGACCACTCCTGGGACACCGTGTTTATACGACTCAAGCCACAGCAAAGACGGAACTGAAGGCCATTCCGGAAAGTGACTACAACCAGTGTTTCGAAGATTGGAAAATTCGTTGGTTTAAATGCATTTCATCGGGAAGGGCTAACTTTGAAGGGGATGAAATTGATTTGGAGGAATAGATAAAGAATTTTCAAAATAAATACAGTGTAACCTTATTTTTTGGGCACAGTAGTACTTCTTTTCAGAAAATGTATTAGAAGCCCTTCAAAGTTTCAAAGAAGTAAAAATGATTACATGCGCTAATGAGCCCGGATTCAGCTGATTTAATTTAGTACGAGTAAATGATGTTGAAATTACAATACGTGCGGCACAATCTTATAACTTTAACTATTCTTTCTGTAACGGAAAGGAAGCCTTTTGAAATATTATAAAATACAATTAAGCACTATGATTTAACCGAAAAATTAATACTAGGTCAAAGTCAGATGCTTAATTATAGAAATAAAGACCGTAAATTAAGATCAATCAATGAAAATCAAACGATATGTGAAAAAGGGAGGATAGAGTCAGGTGTAGAAGTTCACGTAAATGAGGGACGTTCTCCGATCGCCATTGACTTGGGAGAGGCCTGAAACGATTCTTTTACACATGGCTCAAGCAGCTCACGACTTCCGGTCTTTGACCTAGTATCCTGATGGCATTTACTACAGTGGCCGTATAAAAGAGCGCAAGTTTGGTGTGGGATTCGTGGTGTGAGAGACTCCGTCGCCGAGTACTATCACTCCCTCTGGTGAATGAACGTCTAGCCACAATCCGCATTAAAGCGAGATTCTTCAACATATCGCTGATTTGCGCCCACGCCACGACGGAAGAGAAGGACGTTGTACTGCAGTTACAACAGATACCCGAACGATTTTCTACTCGGCTTGCACTCCTGCTCTCTGAGAGCACTCGTCAACAACTCGGTATAAGGGAACTGTGGAACAGTATTCCAAACTCCTTACGTCCATCTGCAACCGAAACCTATGGTTTTGGGAAAGTGCATAAGAGCAGCTGGTACGAGGAGGAGTGCCGTGTCGCAGAGGAGAGAAAACAGACTGTCTACCTCGCAACGTTACGATTGACGAGAACACGTGCGGGATGGGACAGATACCGAGAGTTGAAGAAGGAAGCGAGACGCATTTGTAGACAGAAAAAGAAAGAGGCTGAAATGCGTGAGTACGAAGAGCTTGATAAGCTGGCCGACAGGGGTAATTCTCGAAAATTCTACGAAAAAATTCGGCGGCTTACAGAAGGTTTCAAGACCGGAGCATACTCTTGTAGAACCCCTAAAGGTGATCTTAGCATACTTAAATTATCTAGAGAACACTTCTCCTGCCTGATGAATGGAAGTGAACGTACAACTCCAAGAGAAGGCGAACCCGATTCCCCAACCGATGACGATGGCAATTACCCGCCTGAAGAACACTAAAGCGGCGGGGACGGGTGAATTGCCGGCTGAGCTATTCAAACACGGCGGCGAAGAACTGATAGGGGCCATACATCAGCTTCTTTGTAAAATATGGTCGGACGAAAGCATCCGCAATGATTGAAATTTAAGTGTGCTCTGTCCAATACATAAAAAAGAAGCCCACACAATCTGTGCCAACTACCATGGGATAAGCCTCCTCAACATCGCATATAAGGTTCTAAAGCCCACCGTCAACAAACTGGTATGATATTGATAACAGCGGCCTCAACACCCGCTAGCCGTTAGTTCCGCTTTCTCCAGGCTGAACAAGGAAGCAAAACAAATGGGTCTGGCAGAGAACGAGGGCAAGACAAATTGTCTCCTGTCATCAAACAAACAGTCGTCGCACTCGCGACTTGGCTCCCACGTCATTGTTGACAGTCATAACTTTGAAGTTTTAGATAATTTCATCTCTTTAGGAACCAGTATTAACACCACCAACAATGTCCGCCTGGAAATCCAACGCAGGATTACTCTTGCCAACAGATGCTACTTCGGACTGAATAGGAAATTGAACAGTAAAGTCATCTCTCGACGAACAAAAACCAAACTCTATAAGTCACTCCTTATTCCCGTCCTGCTATTTGGTGCAGAGGCTTGGACGATGACAAGAACTGATGAGCCAACGTTGCGAGTTTTCGAGAGAGAATTCTGCGAAAGATTTATGGTCTTTTGCGCATTGGCCACGGCGAATATCGCATTCGATGGAACGATGAGCTGTACGAGATATACGACGACATGGACATAGTTCAGCGAATTAAAAGATAGCAGCTACGCTGGCTAGGTCATGATGTCCGGATGGACGAAAACACTCCAGCTCGGAAAGTATTCGAGGCAGTACTCGCCGGGGAAAGCAGAGGAAGAGAAAGACCTCCACTCCGTTGGAAGAACCAACTGGAGAAGGACCTGGCCTCGCTTAAAGTATCCAATTGGCGCCACGTAGCGAAAAGAAGAAACGACTGCGTGCTGTTCTTAGCTCGGCTCTAATCGCATAAGCGGTGTCTACTCCAGTAAAGAAGAAGAAGAAGATGTGAAAAAGGAAAAAGATTTCAAGGGATAATAAAATCTGGATATTAGAAACAAATAGTTGAGCAATATTTATCAAATAAAGTTATAAATCAAGAGAAATATAGAATTGTTCACAAGGATTATATTAAATCTTTAATTTTATAGATAAGCATTTATTGTATAGATAATGCAGATTACGATACTCTTTTTGGCAATACCTCTAATCGCAGCCCAGATAGAAATAGTATTTGAACAATGGTAACGGCTACTCGCTACTAGAATTAAATGGAAAATCCTAACCCTTTACATATTGCTAAACTCAAGCACATTAAAATTCAAATATATACTTTAACCCCACTCAGCAAAGGCAAAAAAGAAGATTATTTAACTTTTTGGGAACAGGACTTAAATATATCTATCGAACTATGGACGAAGAAGATCGTGTAGAAATTGAAGAAAAATTAAATATTAATACTGAAAATTCAAATAATGAAATTGAACAAATTAATAAACAACAAAATATTAATGAAAAATTTGGACAATAAATTTTTAGAAAATTTAATGTATAGTAGATTGAAATAATTGTAATCAGAATGACTAGCCAAAACAACTTGTTAAGTAGAAATATTATTACAGATGAAGATATATGTAACTAATTTTAATGTAACTTTCGAAAACCTTAAATAAATGAAAATTATAATAGTTGCTAAAGACGAAAATATTGTAATATTAGTAACGTTACCTCAATTTGCAAAATAAATATATCAAACAATTCATGTACAACCAATACCAAATGCAAGACAAATGAAAATTTGTATTGAAGAAAACGATATGTTGTCCATTAATAAAATAACTTATAAGAAAATGAAATTTATATAAATTATTAGAAAAAGATTTTAAGATTTACAACAATATGAAGATAATTGTATTGAAAATTAATTATGTAAAAAACAATAAAATCAATGTTATTGAATTAGATATATAATCAATGCCATAAATGAAACAGTTAATCATAATTGTTATTCAAATAACTTTACCATAAATGGTAAGTATTTGATTCAATTTTGAAATTGCGATATTAAAGCAAGGGAAAATTGTACAAACATAATAAATCAATGTCAATTAAAATTTTACCAAATACGGTCAAGCTTATTATTATGTAACAAAGGAAGAAATCCATTTTGATCAAATTGAAAATATAAAAAAAAATATCAGAATTAAAATATGTGGCTAACAAATCTAATCTAATCAAATCTTTCAACTATTATAATAACATGTAAATTCAAAAACGGGAAAAATAAGTTGGAAGTAAAAATTAAATAAGTTCCAACCTAACCTTTTGACATCGCATGCATAAATGATATAATTAAATATTACGTTGTCAAAAATGTCTTGCGGTATTTTCGCTAGTTGGCGCTGAAAGCGCGTAGTTCTAGTGTTATTCGTCGCATTGGGTCATGCTATACCTTTTTGGAAAGCTCATTTCACGCGCTAACACGTGTTTGATAGATTATCGTTTCTTTTAAGTCGTTCGTGAGTTTTAGCATCGCAAACATGGAGCAAAATAAAAAGAAAATACGGCTTATTTTACAGTACTACTACGATAAAGGCAAAAATGCATCTCAAGCCGCCAATAAAATTTGTGCAGTTTATGGACCCGATATATTTTCCATTTCTAGTGTAGAGGTGGTCAAAGATGCGCCACGCTCCGGAAGGCCTGTCGTCGAAAATTGCGATAAAATCGCTGAATTGGTCGAAAGAGACCGGCATAGTAGTCATCAAACCGCTATAAACCATTTGAAGAAGCTTGGAGTCACTAAGAAGCTCGATGTATGGGTGCCACACGAATTGATTCCATAAAAATATCGCAAGACTTTTTTGACAACCCATTATTAAAAATTAGGAATAAATTCGCAGTTCCTACTGTAAATTGGTCTGACTTTCACGGATAGTGTATTGAATGTCTCATACTTTAATAACATTATTATAAAATTATTTGAGAAGTTTATTCTTATATATCTTTAGTAGTATTGCAAAACTTTCAGAAGTTTTCGAAGTTGTCATTACAGACCATATAAATTTTTCGATGTCTCCATTAATTTCTTCTTTTCGCATGGATTTCGTAAAAGGAAATCTACTCTAACATATTTACTTGTATTTTTAAACCATCCATCATTAGGTTTTAGGGAACCCAAGCGGATGTTATATGCACTGACTATAGCAAAACTTTCGATAAAGTAAATCTCTGGACTCTCGAACATAAACTTAATTTTCTGGGCTTTAAACCAAGATTTCTACAATGGGTATCTTTTTTTTTTAAATAGAACACAACGAGAACATTTGGAGATACTCTTGCAGATTCAATTATTCATCTCATCTGTCTCTTCTATCATAGAGTATTCTATTATGCCGACGACGCAAATATTTTTAAATCATGTATTTCTATTGATCAAAGATGTCTATTGCAACCAGACTTAAACAAGTTTGTTGATGGGTGTGATAGAATTGATTTGCTTGATATGTAAGACAATGTGCTTTTCTCGTAGATCTGGGTTCCTCTCTCCTTATGCAATGAAAGACTATTTACTATAGTAATTTTTTTGTCTTGAAATATAGGTATGCGGATGAGCCTCTCGCGTTTGTGCGATAGGATGGTAATCATAGGCTTAAAATAATAATTCCTCTGTTACTTATGAGGCAGTGCATGGCTAATATGATAGTATACTATTTGGCTCACTGTTGCAAACTAAAGTTCTCAGACTTGGTACAATATTTCTCTTTCCCTTTTTCAACAGCAGTTTTTGAGGAAAAATTAATATTATATTAATATGTAAAAAATAAAATAATTAATAAAATATAAATTATATGTGTTATTTGTTATTAAATAAGAATTTTGTACAAAAAAAAGACATTAAATTGCATAAGTACAAATATGAATAAACTTATGTATAGTATGCATTCATATACCTAGTCATCAAAATCTCCATAAAAACGAGTGTTTAAAATAACCATTTATATAGTTTATAATATTTATTACTTTAAGTTCAACATACTTATAGTAATATTAACGAAACAAATAAAATTTAACAACAAAACTCTAGTACGATTTCTCACAATTTCAGTAAACAACAAGGTACACAAATAACTCTAATAAATTTCACTGTAGATGTAAATAACTGAGGAGACACTTTCTTCTGATCTTACCTATCTGGCCATCTTGTACGTGGTTCGTTGTCAACGCGTTATCGACCGCGACAAACAGTTACCACCGAAGACCTTTCCTAACATTATGAGCGTATCGGAACAAGAAATTTGATTCCGCACTCAAAATTTAATCGAACTTCTTTGTAGAATAATTTCACTTACAGTAAAAATCGCCGAATGTACTTTAAAACACTAACGATTATTTTGATGTGACATTTGCCACAGATATCATTGATAGTCATACCAACTTAGAAAAAATAAATAAGACAGGCCTAAGTTCGGGTGCAACCGAACATTTTATACTCTTGTAACTAACGAAAATCAAAGAAAACACTTTATGGTCTAAAACGTCAACCTAAGGATCGAAATCCAAACAATGTTGTATACATAGTACGTACGTATACTGTATACCATATAACTACTATGCTGATAGACACATAAGGTTTGTTAGAAAAACGAGAACCATTATATATAGTATATGAAAGTTTGTAGAGGTATCACCAGATTTTATCTTCTTTTCCCAATACCACATACCATTAACATGTCACTTACTAAAAAACTCATCATATAGAGTAAAGTCAGCCGGATGTTCGAAAATCCTAATATCAGCTTTATGGGAGGTAAGTTAAGTTTTCGCCCAAATGTATCTATTTTAGGCAGAAAAATATACTTTTATAAGTAAAGCGCGCTAGCTCATTTCAGTGCTGATGAAGTCCAAAGTCACCCGGAAGTTCGATTATCTTTATACATATTAGGTATATGGGGGCTAATGAAAGTATTGGTCGGATTCGACACATTTTTGACGTACAGACATACCATTTTCAGATAAGGATTATCCCGGAATTTCAATTATATATCACAGACACTGACCGATATTTCGAACAAAAGTCAATTATAGGTACTGGAGTCCAAATATTCGGTACCTAGGGGAGGGAACAGTTTTTAATAGATTTCAACAATTTTTGGTTAAAAGGTGGCAAACACTAAAGGCATTATTCGTTCAAAGTTTAATCCCGTTATATTAATTTTTTCGAGTCAAGTGAAATTTAAAATTGCTATATGGAACTTGACGTAATTATTATCAAATTCTGCTCATTTTCAAAAGGATGGGAATATGAAAAGATGCCAGGTACTTCATTTTGTCGAAATCGTTCAGTAGGATCTCGAGATATGGGATTTCACCAAAAGGTGGGCGGTACCACGCCCACCGTACAATTTTTACCGGGGCCCCTATAAAACCTTGTCATACCATCTCTAGCGCATTTAATTATTGATTTATCGCACTGTTTGTAGTTTTAACAGTAACGTTGTATGGGTGAGTGAGCGGAGTTTTCTTCCGATTTCAACCATTTTCACACTATCGGTAGAAAATTTGGTAATGATTGTGCTGGGCGAATTTGGTTGTTGCAGCTTTAGTAGTTTAAGAGACATATACATTAAACTTATTAGAGGGCGGGCCACACCCTCTCGTTCAAAGAGTCTTGCCCACAGATGCCCCTGGCTACTGTTATCCCCTGTGCTAAGTTACAATTTCACTTGTGTATCTTAATTTAGTGCCTAGTTATGGCCTTTATAGGTTTTTTTAATGGCAATTTGTGATCGTGGCAATGGTCCGATTACGTCCATCTACGAAATCGAAATTATTTTGTTAAGAAACCTGCATACCAAATTTCATCAAGATATCTAAATTTTTACTCAAGTTATAGCTTGTACAGACAGACGGACAGATAGACAGACAATCAACCGGCTTTCAACTTTTCTCGTCACCCTAATCATTTATATATATATATATATATAACCCTATCTCGATTTATTTTAGGTGATACGTACAACACTGTAACTTGGCAACTGATTGCAAGAGTATAAAAATATGGGTTTTTGCACTTAACAAGTCGTACTTTTTTTTGCCCACATAACATACCGTACAAAAGGTCAACGTTAGTATCCAGATAAGATTTTAGTATTTTAAATAACAACGAACATGTGAAAAATTATACTCGTAACATCTTAATTAAATTAATAAACCTTTAATTCAAAATTTTGAATGTAGATTTAGTTTAATTAGTTTATTACACAGGCCAACACTCAATTTGCTTCTTTGCATTTATCAACAGATTCTATTTAATTTGGGTGCGCTGAATTCAAGTCTGTAATCAGTTTATCTCTATCAGCTCTAGTTTTCATGATATAGCTGTTTTGTATTAATTAACTTATGACCTAAAAACAAAAATTTCGCAAAAAAAAATTTCGCATTGAAAATGTATCAACTGATTCTAGTTAATTTGAGCGCGCTGAATTCAAATCTGTAATCAGTTTGTCTCTATTACCTCTAGTTTTCATGACATAGCTTTTTATTTTTTATTTTATTTTTATTTTTATTTTTTTGCTGAAAAAGTGTCCAAAAATAAATAAAATTGAAAAAAAGGATTCGAATAATTGTTTGAATGTCCGTATGCAAATGTGTGACTATTATAGGCTTGTTTCATAATTGCTGACTATGACTAACTGGTTTCTCTTGAAAAAGCGTTTCTTAACCCAAAAAACAAGCAGAACAAAGCACAATTTGAGAGTGGGGCAGGGAGAGCTGGTATAGAGTTTCAGGTAAAAATAGCCGCTGTTAAAACATACTTACATACATATGTATGTCTATACAAGCAAAATTTGAAACATTTGCGATTATGTATGCAAAAAAGCCGAATATCTTGAGAAGTATTAATGATAGCGGTTTTGACTTCTGATCTTTTTTATAGAAATTAAAATTTCCTACAAATTTGTCATTCAAATTTTTTCTATAGCTCCTGTCATTTACGAGATATATACAAAAAATGCGGAATTCTTGGAAAAATCGGATTTAGAGCTCCGTACTACCTCGCCGGTGTGAGTTACGACTTTGTTGCACTGAGCACTTTCGTAAAGTGAACAGTTCTGAGAAAAATTCGTCTAAAGTCAAAGCGATGCCGTAAAATACCTGTGATCTGTAGGAATCTAAAGATAAAAACTCACGATTGTAGTGTATTTCCTATGGAATTTTTCCAATCCTTGGTCCAGTTCTTAACGTTAATATTAGGAGCTAAAACTTTCAGGGAATGAAAAAAATTAATAGTTCAAAAAAAAACTCCCTTGATTGTAGGAATTGTTTTATAGATATAGATTTCTTTGCAGGAAACCATGGAATTTAAGAACCTTATCGACATTTTTGTGTTGGTCCGCATGTAACCTTAATGGGGAAATACTTTCACATGTAACCGAGCTTTTATACTCGCAAAATTTACTAATTGGAGTACCTTCAGGTATTGAAAAAACTTCAAATTAAAACAAGTAAGTCAGGCCTAAGTACTTTTGTAACCGAACATATTATACAAAAGGAACTTGTAGGGATTAAAGCGCGCAAAGTAGTTACAAATAGGTGTTGGGAAAATAAAACAAAATATTAAAGTCAACTGCAAGTACAAAAATCTTTTTATTAGGTATATGTTGGCTAAGGGAAGCATTGATCCGATTAGAAATATCAAGATAATATGATATACCGAATTTGGTTGAAATCAGTGGGTTAAGGATAAGCATTTTCATCTATTTGTGGGCGGTACCACGAACGTTCTCCAACCGGCACCGGCTCTAATAAAGTCATCTTTTACTTGAGTGTAATGGAAGTATTTATTTATTGATTTATTTAACTTGAATTTTTAAGAAAACTGCATTAAAGGGAGTGGTCATTATCCGATTTCATCAATTTTACACTGTAGGTAAAAGTTCTTAAGGTGTTTGTCCTAGCGAATTTGGTTATTATAGCTTTATTGGTTTAAGAGATATGTTCACCTAACTTATTAGAGGAAGAAGACAACTATATTTTTACTCAAAATTTTTAGTGCGCAGGTTTCTCTTGCTATTGCAATACTCTGTACGTTTACTGGTTAATTAGGGCATGTTATAAGTTTTCGATTAATTTCGTTTTGTGGTCATGGTATTGGTCCGATTACGCCCATCTGCAAACTTCTCACTATTTTTGCCAAGGAGCACGTATGCATTAAGATGTCTAAACCTTTACTCAAGTTATTTTGCACGGACGGACGGAAATATATAAATACATATATGTAGCAACATGTGGTTAAAGTATATAAATATGGAAATGCTATATTCGGGTTCGGTTCGGGTTCGGTTCGGTTCGGGTGTCACCCATCATTTTATACTCTTCTAAAGTAAAGTTTTGTATCTGATTTCTGCTTGCTGTAATTTGAGGTAGCAAATGTTACCTCAGTTATTTACATTCACAGTGAAACTCATTACTGCAGTTTATGTACTAAGTTTACTAAAATTAGCAGAACTCGCACTTAAGTTTGATGTTCAATTTTACTTATTTTGTCAATATTATAAAATATGTGTAACTTAAAAGTAATAAATATTATCAACTTAAATATTTTATATTTGAAATTTTAAATACACGCTTTTATAGAGATTATATTCCCTCGGTGTATATATGCCTGTGCAATATATATTTATTTAACAACATTTATCCAAATTACATTTCAATTCCTCTTATACTATTTAATTTTTATTTTATATTTACACAATACTTATATATTAATATATTTTATTTTATTATAAAGGACTGCAAATAAATGTATGCTAGAAAATGTCTGTATAGAATTGAATACAGGGTTTTCCCGGAAAGTAATAGGACTGAGTCACTTTAAAAAAATTATTGAACTAATCTTTACAATTCCTTAAAAACTTTCAAAATAGGCTCCTACTGCGTCGATGCCGTGCTGCCACCGCGATTTCCAAGCGTTGAAGGCGTCACGGAAGGCATTCTCCGGATAGCCGAGGTGCATGCTGCTTGGATCCCCTCTGTCATCTCAAAATGCTTGCTTTTCATCGGCTTTTTCTGGCAAGGAACAAATTCAAGGAGGACGATGCCTTTGACGTCAAAAAGGACAATGAACATCGTTTTCACTTTAGATTTGTCCATTCATTAGCGACCTCTTCCCAGTCCTCAAAAAAGTTCTGGTGCCACTGAAACACACCATTTCTTCCTGTACAAAAACTCACCTAATGGGCCTACTCACAATTTTTGTTAAAAAGAAAAATGCACTTCGTTCCAAAAAGAATCGTTATAAACTTTTTATTTCTTGCGAAATGCTTAAAAATTGTTCTTACAAAAAGCTTTTGAAAAATTAGGTTTAAAGGTTAAATATATATTTATATACAGGCAGATAATTTCGAAAAGGAACCGGGATGCTGCGAAAGCGGAGATGTTGGTCGATCGACGTCGTAACGAAAAAGGGTGCGCGAGATCCTTTTCCGTTCGCTTTTGTTCTAATTGGTATGCTGGATGGTGTCATCGTATTTTGATGGATGTGTATGTGTGTGTTAATGTGTAGTGTTCTCTCACGTGATGAGGCGAATGCGTGGTTTTGGTTATGTCGCGATTGGTGTGTTTCGGTGTGGTGAAGTGATGTGAATATGATGTGACGTTGCTACTCATTTAGCCCTCCCGGCCCCTCTTGGCGAGTATTTAGCCAAGAAGCCGCTGTAGCGTAGCGGTGGGAGAAATGGTGATATTAGTCATATAGTATATTATGAATTTTACAATAACCCGACTCTACAAAAAATTTTTGTTCTTTGTCCTAAAGGTTATTTTATGATTTTCTGATTAATTATGAACAAAAACGATAAGAAAATACCTTTTTTTCGTATAAAGTTTGCTTTTGTAAAAGTTATAGTAATAATACTATATATTAATTATATATAATTATACTATCGTTAAAGCGGTTTCCTAAATAAAAAAGCAAACTTTTTCATGGCATAAATTTTTTTTCGTCTAATTACGACCTAAAATATGTAAATTTACTGCTTTAAAGTTAAGGTCAAGGTAAGTAAGGTTATTCGAGGTTTCGATTTGGTAAGCGATTTATATGTTCTAGCGATTTAATGATTAATGACATTGCAGTTTCGGTCTTAGGTTTATTTATCTTCGGCGGTTGGTAGAAAGCATAATTTGACGAGCGGTCTGGTTAGAGTTCCGGTTTGGGTGCGGAGATCAACTACTCGAACATAACCGTCAGAACCGTAATGAAGTTGTTTTATGCGGCCGAGTCGCCATTCCGTAGGAAGGAGACAATCGTCTTGTATAAGAACGCAGTCTCCAATCTTTGGTGCCTTTTCTTGATTTTTTACCAGCATCTCTGGTGAAGGTCCTTTATGTAGTCTTCCTTCCATCGGCGGCTGAAGTCATGATGGAGAATTATAATTCGCTCCTATCTGCTTAATAAGCATAGCGGCTCTACGCCTGGTTCAGGTATGGCCAGAATGGGTGCCCCTTTGAGAAAATGCCCTGGTGTTAAGGCTCGGAAGTCGGAGGGACTTTGCGAGAGTGGTGAGATAGATCTAGAGTGTAGTACGGCTTCGATACGAGCGAGTAATGTAGTAAACTCCTCATAATTGAGTTTACTGTTACCAGCCATTTTCTTTAAATGTGACTAAAGCTTTTTACTGTTGATTCCCAGAGTCCGCATACTCTTTCTAAATGAGGAAAACCTTAGCATCGAGTCCTTTATCTGGAAAGGGTAAAGCATAATTGCAGCGTTCAGGTGGTAGGGCTGCCATGATCTGCGTACGCATCATGTGTTTGTACATAGTACACTGTTTGCACATGAAAATGGTTCTTTTAATTTGTGGCTTTAGTCGTGGTATACAAAACTCTTGTCAGACCATTTGTTGCATCATGCGATGTTCACCATGCAGTGTAAGCTGGTGGAGATATATTAGAAATAAGTAGGTAAACCGGAATTTCTCTGGAATAATGATGGGATTTCGTTCGTTATAACTAAAGCTGGAGTTTACTAGTCTTGCATTTGCCCCTATCAATCCCTTAGCGTCCCGGAATTCGTATAAGACGAAAAGTGAGCTTCACTTTTCGAGAGGTCGCTTTTCAGGTAACTTTTATTTCTCTTTGCTGAAATAGCGAGTTTGTGTATACAAGATTATACCGACCTTGGCATGTTACAAGTTGGAATATGCTAGTTGTATGTAAGGATCGTTTGATATTCTTTTCACCTTTTGTTAGTTTATGAATGAATTTGTGCATATAGCGACTACCCTTAGTGCTCGAGGAAATGATGAAAATCTTTGGAGAATTTCATCCTTTTCTGGACTGATATGAAAATTTCCTTTTTTTCGACTTTCCGGAGGTATGATATTCCGAGCAGGAGACATGTGGGACCGTTCCACAATGTAGTGCTAGTGAGGTGAAAAGGTTTGCAACCTCTTGTCCCAAGATCGACTGGGTTATCTGCACTTGCAACGTGTTGCGATTGGGCAGCTAACTATGTCTAAGATTTGAAATATGCGATCAGAATCATATGTCTTCCAAGTATAGGGTGGTTTTTCTAACCATGCTAGAACTATTTCTGAGTCTGACGAGAGATACATTTTGTGTACGTTTAATTTGAGATGGGTTTGATCTAATGAAATTAATTTTGCTATCAGAAGAACACCATTTAATTCAAGCAGTGGCAGGCTTAGTGTCCTCAAAGGTGCAACTTTACTTTGGCTACCAAAAGATGTGAAGCTATTTTGCTACCATACTGAGTGCGTATGTAGACTGTTGCGCAATAAGTCTTCAGAAACCGTGTAATTCTGCGTTAATGTTAGGGGTGAAATTTACCCATCGAGGGATTCGAATTTCTGATATAGTATGTAGGTTAATAGCAAATTGAACCCATTTTGTTAAACGTACAAGTTTTACCTGTTCATCCCATTCAGTGCCACCTTGCCACAATTCTTGAATGAGAATTTTGAATCATTATTGGCGAAAGGTCGAAAAGTTTTGCCACCGAGGAAAGTATTTGGAGTTTTGTAATGGCGGACATTGCAGATATTGACTCAATTGTATATGAGAATTGATCTGTTATCGTATTCCATTGAATCCCTAGAGTTTTTGTTGTACTAGCCTTTTCGAATTTAAGGAAGTCAGTATCTAATAAGTCTTCCTTTTTTATGTCTTTGATTATTTCGGAATGATTTGATGCTATTTTCTTTAGGGGAAAACCTGCTAAATTTAGTGCTTTGATCACTTGAGATAATGATTCCCACGCTATTTGTATACTGTGGCTACCTGATAAAATGCCCTCCACATACATATGTTTGAGTTTGCAACACAGAAGTTGCTAAAGGTAAATTTGTTTCACAAGTTTTTGCAACATCATATAATGTCCTAATGGCCTAATAGGGTGCGCAGTTGATGCCAAAGGTAGCTGTTTTAAGTTTGTAGTCGCTAATTGGACTATTAATTTAATTGCGGAAGACTATACGTTGGAAATCTTAGTGATCTTCATGTGCTAGAATTTGCCTATACATTTTCTCAACATCCCCATTAAAAACGTATTTAAACAATCGCCAATTTAGTATTAGCAACATGAGATCAGGTTGTAATGTTGGCACTGTGTATAATATATCATTGAATGATTTACTTGAGCTCGTACACTTTGAGACATTGAACACCACTCGTACTTTCATTGTGATTTTATCTGGTCTTATTACCCCATTCTGTGGAAGGTAAAAAGATAAATATCTACTTTTGGATATTTTTTCAAGTGGTACAGTTTCTCCCATATGATTGAGGTCAAGATATTCGTCCATCACATTATCATATGCTGATTTTAGTTCATTTTTCTTTATCAGACCTTTTTCCAATCTTAGGATTTGCTGGACTGCTGAGATTCTAGAGTGGCCTAGAGCTATAGTTTCTGGAAAGGTGGATTTGAGCGGCAGTCGCACAACATAACGACCATGTTTGTTTCTTGTTGTTGTGGACTGGTAATAGGCTTCGCATGACTGGTCTTCTTGTGAAAGTTGGCTAATCTGGGGTACTTCTTCTACTTTCCAGAATTTTTTAAGTTTATTATTTAAATATTCGTTTGTGATATCTTCCACTTTTGTTGTGAAAGAATTTATTTTTTCAGTGAATTGGCCACTTATAATCCACCCAAAGATTGTATTTTGGGCTAACAATTTATTGGAGATTTTCTCTATACCTCCAAGAATTATTTTAAGTATTAAGTCACTGCCTAATAATATGTCGATTTTTGATGGGGTATGACAGTTGGGATCTGCTAATTTGAGATGTGAGCATTTTTCCTAGTGTATTTTATTTACTTCATAGCTTGGAAGCAAATTTGTAAGTTGCGGTAGAACGATGGCTTTTGCATCTATTCTTACATCCGCATTTGGAGAAACTATGGTGATTAGGCATATTTTATTTGAATTTCGAATAATAACCGATTTTGAACCTTTGATGATATAAAGGATCTTTGAGAGCCTTGATCTATTAACACTCTTAGTTTGAATAAATCACCTTTATGTTCAATGGTTGACCGCAGTGGGTAAAAGAATTTTGCTTTCATTTTCTGAATGAAGCGCTTCAATTTTTGCTGCCTTAGAGCAACTTGATTGTTTTTCCCTTTTTTCGGGATTACTTGATCTAGTTGTAGCGACTAACTCCGTCGTTTTTTGTAATTGATTTTTCTTCATATTTTGAAAATTGGTAACATGAAGTAATGAGTGATGTCTTCGTTGACAATACACACAACTGAATTAGCTTTCACAGTCTTTTGTCATATGAGAATTCGACAGACAGTTTATACAAAGTTTGTGTTGACGGACCAGATTGTTTGTATCTGAAATTTTTTTGAATCTCTCGTAAGATCTTAGTTTATGACCTCCCTTACAGAGTTCACACAATGATTGCCATTGACTACTTTGATTTGACACGAATGTGTGACTTTTATTAACGTGTCTATTATACTGTATGTCATTACTGGCTTGGGGTTTGAGTTTACTTGAGTAATTTTTATGACTTTTTGGCTTTATAGTTTTTTTGTCTATTCGCTCAGCTATCTCGTATTTAGCAGTGAGGAATGTTTTCATCTGTTGCCAGGTGGGCATTACACAAATGGTTACTATCATAGGGTCCCACGATTCTGTGGAGATATTTTGTGTTTTTAACACTGATAAGCAATTGGTCACTGTCAAGTATAAATTTTGAAATTGCTGGCAGTTTCTTGTTGAATTTTTGGCAAATGTAATAAAGTTTTTAACCCTTTCATTTTCGTACCTTTCGACAAGTGCTTCCCAAGCCAGTTTAAAATTTTCGTCATTTAAAGCGAATTACTTGACGATACTGCCCCCTTTTGTTTTATACCTGATATGGTATAGCTTTTGTGCTTGTGACAGTTTAGGATGATTTATATAATTATTATAAACTCCAGTATCAAAAGCTGGTACTTTTAGATACATGCATTTATCCAGGTATTCTTTTGGTGTTGTAACTACTGTAGGAGGGGGAGTAGTGGCTCTTCTTGGCCTTACTAAACTTACATGTTCAATTATCATTCCCTTTGTTAACTTGTACTGATCGCGGCAGTTATCACACTTGCCTGTCGCCGAGCTTTTGTGCATGCCCATAGATTGTAAACACTTTCTAGTTTTATATTCAAAACTGATTCCGTGATGTCGGTAATATCTTATAAAACTATCACTTTCAGTGATAAATCTCGGTATTGCAGGATCTTTGATCTCTTTTGCTTTGCATTTAGAGCGTGCAGGTGTTCTTTGCTTATCGTCGTCAACCATTTTTGGAATTGGAATTGACCTGATTTAGATTCTTTTGAATCTGTGCTCATTAATAATGAATAAAAAATTGATGAGATTTATCTGATAAATGCCGAAAATCGAAAACTCTTTTAGCCCTTCTGTTATGTTAAAGTTGCACATCTGATGTTAAGGTCACGGAATGACCAAGTCCGCGTGTTTAAGGGCATTCTATAAAAACCTTATGATTTTAGTTTTTTTTCTAATATATCTTAATTTTAGTGATACAAATTAAGTTTGACTTTAACACTTCATAGTTGTATTGATTATTTTTTTATTTTGTTCTTAACATTCCTAGATTTTTGGAATATAAATGAATAGGAAGGTGGTTCGCTGAATTGTTTTTCTCTTTTTTAGAGCAACATCTACCGAAGTACTTGTCTATTCTGCTTTTGCCCAGATATTCCTGACAACATCAGCTGACAACTGTTTTCAGGTACGCGTTTTCTACGAGTTATTTCACCCTGAACAAAGTATAGGCCAAGTTTTTCGAGAAAATCTTGCGCTTATATGTTTTTGACGCCTTCCAATTAGATTGAATTTTTGTCCATAAAACCTAAGCATTTAGCGCCGAAACATACATAATGTCTGAGAAGACAGCTAAGGGCCAACGATTAGTTTGTCTTTTGCACGTATATGTAATTGGTCAATTGTGTCTACTCCAGAGTTTGTAGAATTGTAAAAATCTTTTAATTCCCGCAACTTCTTGGGATGGTTTTCAATAAGATTTTTGTTATGATGAAGAGTACTCAATTCACTAACCATTTTACAAAAATCCTTTATAGGAATGTATTGAACAATGATGGTATCCATCAATGAAGAAACGACTGTTTACTAGCGGTAATTGTCTTATTATTTCTCATAGTGCCCACCAATGTCACATTTCAGTAAAAGTTAGCCCAATCTCGAGTTGTAAAAAAGATATCTGTTTGTTATATTCCGTCATTCATACCCATTTACTATATCTAACCCTACCCGTTTTTATTGGTTTCGTTTCGGTTCTGCTGAATATTTTCTCAAATATAATTCAAAATTTACGCAAAATTTTGTTCGCATATCCGCTACCCATGCCTCTATTCCGTATTTACTTGGCTTGCTTGGCATGTAAGATAAGAATGGGCATCTGCCTCTAAAAGGAATTAAACGCCCTTCGACTGTTACGTTTTCATCGGAATAAACAGTGGTGATACGTTAACCACCCTTTTCTCGTAAAAATCCCGAATTGGAGCAAGATTAGTATATGATAAACTCTCTCTGCGATTATCTCTGTTAACGAACCTCAGCACACAATTTACTTCCAAAACCTTGTTAGTGACATTACAACGAAAAATATTAGTCGACCGATAAACGCCTGTTTCTAAATTATATGTATTTTAGCAAGTACATATTGTATAAATATGTCATTTGAAATACCTCCTAATATCAAAATACTCAAAAGCCATTAAATTCTATTTCATCTAGTGTAAATGGTTGCTGTCGGTGAAAAGTACACGGGAATGCTACTTATATCAGCTTCAGCAATACTGTCTTCTTCTTCACTAGCAATGTACCATACTTTTCAAAAGATTCGCCATCTGGCAGTTCTTCCAATAAATTCTCATCGTCCTCAAAATCACTATTCTTATCAATATCCACAATGTCTTCCATTATTGTCTGTATTTTTTTTCTGTCAGACGACAAATTTGCTGAATCAGATAATACTCCATCGAAATCAATCAAAATACTTACCGATGCTAGGTTACATTTCACTTTATAAAATATCTACAGTGTCTGTCGTTTTACACAAATATTAATTGACAAAAATGGCGCGAAACTTCCTCTTGCCATACTGAATGACCTCATGCTTCCCACACGTTAGTTTTGATTCTGCCATGTTATATATCACATTATAAAAAATATTTTACACTTTTTCAATGCGATTTCACTCAATGCAGGAATTCCTGAAAGGAAATCCCAAAATTGTGTATCTTTTATGAAATATAAGCAAAAATAACCTAAAATGGTCACGAGATGATCTTTAGGTAACAGAAGGGTTAAGTATGTAAATAAGGGTTGTTATTCCCGTAAATTTACTAAATTACGCGTTAATCGTTTTTGTTAACCGCACTATTGTATTTAGTTCCGATTTTATATTTACTTGCATATGTTTTCTATTACGGAATTATCCGCATGACCTTGTATATAAGCACTCGTTAAGGAGGTATACGGAGTCAATAACCTTTGTACATATATATATATATATGTGCACTCTATGTGCGTATTTATGTGCATATGATATGCTTAATTGACCGGTATAAAATCCTGTTTGTTTTTGTAATACAAAGAACAAGGTTGTTGAATAATATTTGCCTATACGGGCTTAGAGTATTTATATAAGTATGTATTAATATATTGATCGTTAATAAAATTTTATTATTTATTTTTTTTTTTTTTTGTTTTGGTTTTTGTTTAAATTTCGCCCCGCTTATCCATATTAATATTCTAAATGCGAAAGTAACTCTGTCTGTCTGTTACTCTTTCACGCCTAAACGGCTGAATGGATTTTGATGAAATTTAGTATGGTGATAGATGATAACCTAGAAATGGTAAGCTATAAATAATCACGCCATCGTTCTTAGGGGGTAGACAGTGGGCAGATAACTAAATTGAGTTAGTGATTTTTAGTCGTTTTTGTTGGGACTTTTGCTCTTTCACGTCTAAACGGCTGAACGGATTTTGGAGAAATTTAGTAAGGTAATAGATGGTTACCTATAAACGGATATAAGATCAAAATGATCACGTCATCGTACTTAGGGGGTAGGAAGTAGGCAGAAGACTGAATTGAGTTAGTGATTTTTTATGGTTTTTGCTGCAAGTTTTGCTCTATCATGCCTAAACGGCTAGACGGATTTTGATGAAATTTAGTTAGGAGATAGATATTACTTAGTTACATTTTTATTATTAGTTAGTTAAGATAGCTGTTAGATGTACATAGGTATTTTCTTAACCAATCATTCATATCTCTAGATTTACTCATATACGTATTATTCTTTATTTTTGTAGTTGCTTTCATTTGCTAATTCTCAATTATGTGTAGGTTAAGTGTTATTTAGCTCACATCAGGATGTGATTTTAGGTATAAAAGGTTTGTCAGGTGCATAGTTGTTTAGGTTCAATACGTTATTGATTGATTTAAATATTTATGTTTTAAGTAAAAAGGTTTGCTTAATCGAAATTTTATGAAAAATTGCCTTACGTTGTAGTTTTTAAAACTACCGATTTAAAAAATCTTAATTTATTATTGTTGTCGATATGCCACGCAAACGTAAATCCAATCTAAGTCGTAGTTCTAGCAGAGCTCGAACTGCAAAAGTTGTTAGAAGCCAAGATTCTGAAGAGCAGACTCAGACGCGTCAGATGTTAGATTCTCAGCGTCATGCGACTCAAAGAGCTTAGGAGGCCTTAGAGCAAAGTCAGGTCCGTCGGGCCTTGGATGCTGAACGCCACGCATCTCAAAACGCTTTCGAGAGTTTTACACAGGCTCAGGCCCGTCAGACCTTAGATGCGGAGCGCCACGCATCTCAAAGGGCCTCTGAGACGTTTACGCAGACTCAGGCCCATCAGACTCTGGATGCTGAACGCCACGCATCTCAAAGAACTTCTGAGACAGTGGAACAGACTCAGACACGTCGAGTTTTAGATATTGTGAAGCACTGAAATGGAAAGAAGAAACTCCAGGTATGTGCTGTTCTGGTGGAAAGATTAAAATTCCATTACTTGGCGAGCCAGAGGAACCTCTTAAATTTTTACTTTTATACGACAGTAACGAAACGCGCCAGTTTTTAATTAGGATTACAAAGTATAATTCTTGCTTTCAGATTACGTCATTTGGTGTAGATAAGGAGGTCGTAATGCCTGTATTTTCACCTACTTTTACCATTCAAATACAGGTGTGTCACAGGATTTGTTCCTTACTTCTCCCAAATAATGAACAACCAAAGTCTTTGCAACTTTATTTCATGGGCGATGAAGAACACGAAGCTGATGGCAGGTGTCAAAATATACAAGGAATCGAAAGGGATACTGTTTTAAAAATCCAGAGAATGTTGCATGAACATAATCCCCTTATCAATTTCAAAACAGTACTAGAAAGAATGCCGGGAGAGAATTATAGGTTGGTGATGCACCTCGATTGCACACCAAGTGGGGAACATGAAAGGCGGTATAATGCCCCGTTAACAAATGAATTCGCAGCCATGGTTACAGGCGAACTGTTTAGGTTAGGTTAGATGGCTGATCAGAGATCGCACATGGACTAACAGTAGCAGTCCTTTGTGAAGCCATTGAAAATCGAACTCCCCTGTTCGGACTTAGATATCGGCAAACCGTTTAGTATCCAATACAAATTTGCAGAGGCGCTTAATTTCTATGCCCGCCAGGTCGGCGGGTAGTCTGAAGCTATAAGGCGAACAGTTTGCTTCCCGTGATATAGTTTTACAGACCCGAGATGACACATTAACCAGGGTGCCTGATACTCATAAATTTTATGATGCGTTGCAATATCCGATCATATTTAGTAAGGGACAAGGGGGGTACCACTTTCAAGTTCCTCAAATTAATCCTGTAACAGGTCTTCCCTTGCATAACAAAAAGGTTTGATTCATGGATTTTTACGCCTACAACATGATGATACGAGACAACAACTTTGACATTTTACAAAGATGCAAGCAACTGGCCAATCAGTTTTACGTTGACATGTACGTTAAAATTGAAAGCGAGAGGTTACGGTACATATCATTAAATCAAACTAAACTACGAGCAGAGAATTACATCCATCTTCAAGACGCTGGTGCAAATGACGCTAATTTAAATCCAAACAACTTAGGTCGCGTGGTCATTTTACCGTTTTCATTTGTAAATAGCCCGCGGTACTTACACGAATGAACTCAGGACGCGTTTGTTTATGTGCGTACACATGGTCGCCTTGACTTATTCGTCACCTTTACTTGAAACCCAGAACCCAGCCTGGCCCGAAATAGTCAATGAGTTAATGTCGGGGCAAAGCGCAATAGATAGACATGATGTAGTCGCAAGGGTTTTTAGACTAAAAGTTAAAAAAGTAGTGGATGTGATTAATAAAAACCGAGTGTTCGGAGAAGCGCGCTGCTTTATGTACTCTGTCGAATGGCAGAAACGTGGACTGCCACATGTCCATATATTATTGTGGTTAAAAGATAAGTTACGACTTGATCAAATAGATGACATAATCAGCGCTAAAATACCGGATCTTAGCATTGACAAGACTCTCCATGACATAATTGTAAAAAATATGATTCACGTTTCATGCGGACCTGAAAATCCAAAGTGCCCCTGCATGAAAGACGGAAAATGCACAAAAAAATTTCCTCGCAAGTTAGTGAAAGACCACGGATACCCCCAATATCGTAAAAGAGCGCCAGCAGACGGGGGTCGAACAGAAACTGTGAAACTCCGAAATGGTAGCTACGTTATGGTTGATAATAGTTGGGTAATCCCATATTCATCAATTTTATCAAAAATGTTTAACGCCCACATAAATGTTGAGGCAGGCTGTTCAGTATGCGCCATCAAATACATATATCTGCAAATATAAAAACAAGGATAGTGATCAAGCTATTTGCAATTTTAGAAATATTGATTTTGCGAATTCCGTAGATGAGGTACAAACTTAGCAGTCTGGTTGGTATGTCAGCAGCAACGAAGCCGTGTGACGTCTGTTAGGATTTTCGACGCACGAAAGGCATCCCACCGTGACACATCTCAGCGTGCATTTCGAAAATGGTGAACACGTTTATTTTAATGAACACAATTTCCACGATCGAATAACTACTCCGCCAAAAACCACTCTCACTGCTTTTTTTATCTTTGTATCAGAGATGAGTTTTCAAAAACTCTTCTTTATGTCGAATTGCCGAGGTAGTATACTTGGTATGCAAGTAGGAAAACTTGGAAACGCCGCATTCAAGGTACTTCGGTTCAGGATTGATCTGGCGTCAAATCTGGAGATGCAGCTCATGTTAGTAACATGGAATGTTTTTGTCTATGCATGCTTTCACACCATGTGCGCGGACCTACCTCTTTCAATGATCTAAAAAAATGCAACACACAAGATTATTCTACACTTCGAGACGCATGTGAGGCAATAGGATTACTGGAGAGTGATAACCATTGGGATGTGACACTGGAAGAAGCTGTTCAATGTAGATCAGCAGGCAAGATGAGAGAACTATTTGCTGTATTAGAAGCGACATGGGGTCTTTCAAATCCTCAACAATCGTAGGATAAATACAAAAATGATATGACGGACGATATATTGCACAGACTACAAGAGCAAAATCCCAACGTCACATACAGTGATTTAATTTACAATGAGGGTCTGACAAAAATTGAAGACCAGGTTAAAACAATTTCTGGAAAGGATTTACCAGATTATAGAATGAACAGACCACAGAGAACCGAGAAAATCAGTAGCGATTTAATACGGGAACTAGATTACGATTTTGCTTCCTTACAACAACAATTAACAGAGTCTGTTCCACGTTTGAACCCAGAACAAAGGTTAGTATTTGGCAATGGTGGCGAAGGTGGCTTGTTATTTTTAGATGCTTCTGGAGGCACGGGAAAAACCTTTCTTTTAAACTTGCTCCTAGCCCAAATCCGAAAAGATAAAGGAATTGCTGTAGCAGTTGCCTCTTCCGGAATAGCCGCCACTCTGCTGAATGGTGGTAGAGCGGCACATTCGGTGCTTAAACTGCCATTAAACTTAGCCCTTGAAGAAATTCCAGTCTGTTTTAATAACGGGTGGGCTATATTGAGCAATGTAAATTTTTTGCAAAAATTTGAAAGCATAAGAGTATCCAAAATCTCATATGGTACTTTTAATTTTGAAACCCCTTTTAAAAATTGGTTAAATGCATTTAAAATTTTTGCACGAAAAATTTCATTTTAAAAAAGGAGAAAACCCCAGGTGCAATCTTAGGTGGGTCCAAAATTGGAAAGTCCCATTTTGGGGAAAGATTAATTGAGATTTCGGATCGGAATAGCTGCAATTTTCTTCCGGAAAAAACTTGTCTTCCCAAAATATGGGGAAAAGTTGAATGCCCTTAAAATTTTTTAATTTTTAGAAATTTACGGGGAACCTCACAAAAACGTAGGCTAAAAGGCGTTGCTGTCCTTTGATCTTTTGGTGCACCAACTTAAAGGGTCCATTTATTGAAAAAAATCAATTGGGATGGCAAAAGGGGAAAAATTTTTTCCCCCAAATGCCAATAAATTCCCCGAGCCTTGTGTTGGCATGTCCGCGAAAATCTTTGTTGAAAACCACAGGTCAGGCAAAAATTAAGTAGCCCATTTTTAAAAAAAGTTTTGTTTTTCACGAACAATTTTACGTGGCTTTCACCCTAAGTTGCGTCCAAAAGCCCCTCTTTGGAAAAAAATACGGTTTTCCCAAAATTACTACCCCGGGAAAACCCATTTTCCAAACGTGCATTTTTCGGGATACATGGCAGTTTCTTTGAACGGTTCGGATTTTCTTCACGCCTAAATCGGAAGTTTTTTCTTAGTTTTGTAGCCATTTTTAAAACCATTAAATGAGCCTCATCGCTATTTTACGACTTCGGATGGTTTTGAAAAATTTCAACTTGAACATTTGATTTTTATTTAAATTAAAATTCAAAAAGATTTGATAAATTTTACTTTTTTTACTAATTATTTCATCGAAATTTAAACCTCAAAAACTGGTTTTTGCTTTTGATGCACCATGTCTGACATCCCACGTGATCTGTCAAATACTACTGCATGAAAATCCTAACCTCAAAAAAATCACCCGTTATAAGTAAAAACAGCGAGCGTGGACGTATATTGCAGCAATGTAAATTATTAGCTTGCGATGAGTGTAGATCGGACTTTGAAAGACATCAAGAGTAATCCAAATATCATGCGGGGGATGATGGTACTTTTAGCGGGCGATTTTAGACAGACTTTGCCGGTTATCACTAAAGGCACCCCTGTGGATGAAATAAATGCGTGCTTAAAAGCGTAAACGTTATGGGTGCACGTAAAAATGTTTAGTCTGTCTACAAATACGGGAGCAACTACGCAATGGTGTACAATCTGGACAATATGCAGCTGCTCTTCTTAAAATTGGAGAAGATCGTATGGCAAAGGATGGTAATTGTATGATTACATTGGATCGTGAATTCTGCAATGTTGTGCATAATCCAGATGATCTAAATAACTTCGTCTATAGCGAACTGCTAACTAATATGAGGAATAGAGAATGAAAACCCTGTAGAATTTCTTAATTTTTTAGAACTGACAGGAGTAACTTCACAAAAACGTAGGCTGAAAGTAGGCGTTGCTGTCCTTTTGATGCGGAATTTGGATGCACCAAGACTGTGTAATGGCACACGGTTTCAAGTAACACACCTCAGTCGCAATATTGTAAAAACAATCATTATGACTGGAATGGCAAAAGGAGAGAATTTTTTAATCCCCCATATACCCATAATTCCGACAGATTTGCCATTCCAGTTTAAGAGATAACAGTGTCCGCTGAAAATCGTATTCGCTATGACGATAAATAAAGGTCAGGGGCAAAAATTAAAAGTAGCCGGCATTAATTTAAAAAGAGTTGTTTTTCTCACGGACAATTATACGTGGCTTGCTCACGTATTTCAAGTCCACAGAATCTCCATGTGTTGGCCAGAGAGGGAAAAACAAAGAACATAGTTTACAAAAATGTACTACAGTAATAAGGCCTCTTATTTTTAGCTTCCTACGTTATTATATACATACTACATACATTAAGTTAATACTTCCTACGCAGACGATGTTGCGGATGTCACACTGCCTAACATCGGAAGTTGGCAGGTAGGTAGTTAGTAGTATTTTAAACCGATTTAAATTAGTCTGGTAACTCATGCCTATTTTCACGACTTCTTTGGAGGGTGGTTTTTTGTAGGAAAATAAAAATTCATTATCTTGAATATTTAGAGTGTTCTTATTTACATATTGAAAATATAAAAACAAAATTATTTGAATAAATTTAATACTTTATTACTATTATTATTGTCACTCGAAATTGAAACCTCAAAAACACGTGGTGATTTTGGCTTTTGATGTAATCTGAAAACAAATATTTTTGATTATTCTTAATCTATAAACATGTCATTCTGGTCGGAACTACTGAAGTGAAATTTCATGGGTAAATAAGATAATGCCGGAAATAAAGTCCTTTTTTTAGCAAAGAAAGGTTGTAAAATAAAAAGTTAGGAGTGAAAAGAAAATTCTCGTTAGTGCCGACGAGAACTACAAGTACGTAGAGCTGCCTGTTAAAATTTGAAAGCAATCGATTCAGTGGAAAAAAGTTAGAACCCGGGCCGACCAGAAAAACAATGTTTTGAAAAAAAAAACGCGTTTAAAGTTCGGTCGACCTTAAAAGTTGGACTCAGAGGAGCTCTAGGAAACTCGTTATAATTATATATATTATATATATTTTCAAGACATTGTACTTTCAAATTAAGCAAAAAAAATTTTCGATTTTTTGAATTCAAGTTACCAGACTACTACCTTAATGAAGCCGTAGCCAAAATTGGACGATAAGCACACACTGCCCAAATTGAGGAAAAAACAAGTGAAAATTAGTGAAATCGGACTAACCCCAAGCCCGCTTCCTATAAAAACTCCACTTGATTCTTTCTCTAATCTAGTGTAAAAGAATCGAGAATAAATTAATACATATAAAGGGATAAGACTTTGAACGAATAATGCCTTTGAAGTATGCCACCTTCTGACCACGACCAAAAATTGTCCAAATCACTTCTTTTATTTGTCCTATATATGCCCACATCTATCTTGATTAGTTTTAAGGAAGTCGAACAACCGCTAAGGGAACAAACCAATTAGTAGCATGTTGCAAGACCCCGGAACTATTTACCGCCCTAGGCAAATGCCATTTTCTGCACCCGTACAAAGCCTAATTTGTCTTAAGGGGTCAGTAGGGTTATCTGGCCTGTTTTCTGACATTTTTTTTTATTCTATTTAATTTATTCTTAAAAAGTACTTGATTGGTTATCGTCCCTACTAGAATTTTTCCCCATGTTTTTTTACATAAATTTTGTCATAACATTGTCAAAAAATTGTAAAAAATATAGGGACGATAGCCAGGTGTTTTGTGAACATTAAAAAAAATAAACAAATCAGTTGAGTAGTTCGACCGGAATCATATCTTCCAGTTTAAAAAAGTGTGTAAAGTTTGAGGTGTGTAAAACAATTTCAAAAACAATTTTTTTGAAAAAAGATTACAGTAAGGGTCAGAACAACAAAATTTAGAACATTTTGAAATTGCTACGCAAATTTCATTAAAAATAAAAATTCATATTGCAAAGATATATTATACATAAGTATTATTATGGTTTTCAAGTACTAAGTTCTTCAATCATTTTCAGTCGAAATTTTTATTGGAGTTATCAACCTTAAAAAATATCTGGCAGATAATTAAACAGCCGAATTTTTGTAAATGAATAATCAAAACAATTAAAATCAGTTATTCCATAGGAAAGAGTGACTAATTTTTAAATTATATTTAGATGAAATAAGCATGTGGGCCAAAAATGATGTGTCAGTTGGATGCATTTGAATTCCATATCATCAAGTAAGCCAAGGTTTTACTGTCAATTAAGTTGCTTTTAAATAAAGTTTGATGCAGATTCTTAAGTTGTTTTTGTTTATAAAAAGTCCCATTCTGTTTTTTTCTAAATTAGAAACATTACCACAAATTTTCCGTTTCCTTGCTGTTAGTGGCATTTTAAACAAGTAATCCCTTCCTTACTTGTTTAAAATGCATTTATTATAGCCACTAAGAGCAAGGAAACGGAAAATTGTTGGTAATGTTTCTAATTTAGAAAAAACCAGAATGTGAAGTTCGAGTGCAGTCGAGCATTTTATATTCTTGCAACTTGTAAGAGTCAAAGCCAGGGAAGTATAATACTTTAAGGTGTAAATGTCAACTAGATATTTTCCCAATACCACATACAATTAACATGCCATGTACTAAACAACTAATCATTTAGAGAAAAGTTAGCTGGATATTCGAAAATCCTGATAGTCGTTATTTTTCACTCAAATCTATTTATTTTAGGCACAAAGATATACTGTTATGAGTAAAACACGTACTTTACGTACTTTTAACACTTATATATGTATGTATGTACAGGTATAAAGTCACTTGAAAGTCTCTATTTAGGTATGTAGGTGCTAAGGGAAGTATTGACTCGTTTCAACTCATTTTTGACATACAGATATATCATTGTCTGGGAAGGATTATCCCCGAATTTCAACTATGTATCTTACACATTGACCGATATTATTGATAGAGGCTTGAACAGTTTTTGCTGACTTTGAACAAGTTTTGGTCATTACGTGGCACACACTAAAGACATTATTCGAGCAAAGTTTTATCCCGTTATATTAATTGCTACTTGTATACTGGAAAATGAAAAGATCAAGTGAAATTGTCCGATTTCATCCATTTTTGTACTATGACATTGGAATATAAGAAGAATGCTACGTAATAAATTTCAAAATCGGTCGGTCGAGTCCGCAGATATGCGATTTTACCTAGAAGTGAGCTGTGCCACTCTCACCATAAAATTTTCACACCGATGAAGCCTATCTCATTCTGGATGTAAAATTTAATTTCTTTGACGTAATTAGTTAGTGATTTATTGCACCTTTGGTAGTTTTTAAAAGTACCGTTATATGAGGAGTAAGCGGAGTTATCTTCTAATTATCTTCATTTTGGCTCCGCACAGCACTGCGCTACTGCAATCCCCTGCATCAAATTAAAATAATATATGTTAATTTATCGCTTAGTTATGACACTTTATATTATTGTTTCGGTTATTGTTTTCGGTTATTGTTTTCGGTTGATGGCGATTTGTGGGTGTGGTGCTGAAGAGGAGCAAAACGGAGGTTCAACCAATTTTATGTGTTTGTACAAAATAACAGATTAAAATAGTTGAAAATTATAAATAAAATAGTTTTACCAATTTTTCCTTTTCCTAAATAAACACTGTAATGTTCAACTAAAACTGCTTGGTAGTAGTTGAAATATTTTGATACTCTAGTCGATCCCACTGGCACAAAGTTGAAAACCTTAAAAAAATGTGTACTTTGACAAGACTTTAACCGACATTTTGTTTGATGGGTTGAGTTGATATCGACAATACCGAATTTCAAAACAAGTTGATAACCATAAGGTAATAGAGGTCATAATTATAAATAAAGAATTATTATAATTACTCAGTAGTACAAGTAAACTATTTAATTAAATGTTTTCGTGCCTTAATTTGGAAAAGTAATTTGGTTTGTGCCATTTCATTTTTAACTGCTAATGTTGCCAGGTTATCAGTTGTTAGTGGCTTTTGTATTGTTCAACCTTTTGAGAGGTATTTGGCGAAAAAAAGGACCAACAAAGAAGTATTAAGCAGCCTCAAAAGGTGCATGTTTATGCACATTTCTCTTACCGATTATTTTGAGGTACTTCGATATTTGAATAAACTTCAGCAACATTGTTCCTCTCTGTCGCAAATTATGTAAGATAAAAACTTAAATTAGGTACAGAAGATCACAGAGGGAAGTGCATTTATAGTTTAAAAACTTAGATAAAGAAAATATCGAACAGCCTACGAAATGGTTTAAAAATAAAGGACTGTTCGCTGGTCAAAATTAGTGATATCAAATAACAATATGCTTATTGGAATATGTATCATTCTTATTACTTTTTGTGCGTGTGTTCATTCCATGAATATTATAGGGAACATGCAATTTGATTCGGCTTATGTACATATGTTGGATTTGGTATATAAGTATGTACGTGTAATGTGTATGTATGTATAAGAGTTTCAACTCTTGATGATTTTGGTCACCCACTGTTGGATTTTTTGTGTTTTTTATATCACATAACACCGCAATATAGCGCGATCAAGCGGCAGCACAATTTCCGCAGCAACCTGCAAAACTTCAGTTAGCCCTTTTGAATGTACATCTTTATTCAAGGCCTCATATCAGTGAAGTTTATTGCTTTGTTTTCCACTTGACTGACCAACTCCGCAGACCACTTCCTTATGCCTTGGTAACATTTTATGCATATTTTCCACTGATTTACCTCCACTCAAATAACATCTGAGACATTGAGCAGTTGTTTTTTTTTTTACTACTAGGACACAGTAAAATAATCATGTACTATATTTCATTAGTCGCTTTCTGACAGGTGTATTCTCAGACTATATATTAACACATACATAAAACTGCTTTTACATAGTATCAGTTTCTTCAGCATGTTAATTAAATATGTATGTACATGTAGGCCCCAACTATTTTGGGTATATACTCGTATGTATGTTTAGTGCTTCAGGTACTAGGTAAGCAAACAAAAAAAAACAAAAAACAAAAAACAAAGCAACTAGAAATGCCTAGATCTCATTGTAGATGAGATTTAAATTTTAAAACCATTGTTTTAGCAATTATAAAACTATTGCATTAAAATGTTAGGCGTTTGATTACAAAACAAGATATCACTTCTGTAAGTAAATTTTGTACGTATGTATTACCATATGTAACACTAACTGCGAGGAAGGAGCATTTATAAATATGAGCAACTATTCTCGCAAACTCCAGAGTTCAAAGTAAGAGAAATACCTTCAGGTATTGCAAAAACATAATACGAAATGTTGCGTAAGAATTCAACATGCAATATTCCAAAATACTGAATAGTTGACAATCGAATTAAGTATCTTATTATTTTTAGTGTATCGTAAGCCGTTGGGTCACTTATTCTCATTGCTACATTTGGAATCCTTTCCAACATATTACATAATACTATTATAGTATATACTTAACCAAATGACCATTCCTTCATGCAATTGTACTAAATTATAGTTTTAGTACTTAATGTAGAGCTTAGTTCTGGTCTGTGAAAGTTATTGATCATTTTATGGGCGTGGGAATAGTCCGATACCAATATATGTATATCCATGTGTAATATCAACCTGGATGCCTAGTTACATACCTATATACATACATATAAAGGTTCATCTAAATATCTCAATTTTATTCCAATTGACGGACGAACATTTTATATACCATAACTTCATTTAATCTAATATATTAATTTCTGACAACAATATTTCATCAATATAAATTTCAATAAGATATCACAATTTTACTCAAGTTATCGCTTGCACGGAAACACAGTCATACGGAATTCAATTAGTCAATATAACTCTATATCTATTTCGATTGGTTTAAGGTGTTACCAACAACCGTTAGGCGAACAAAAGTATTATATTCTCTATGAACATTTTGAAAGAGTATAAATATATTCCATATTAGTTCAAAACTCATTATTCGATGAAACCGTGAACTACTAGCTTATATTACATGTCGTAGACTCACTTATTTTCATCAATATATTTCTCTTTCTGTTCGAGATATTTATATTTAAACTACCTGACCCTGGCAAACGTTTTTTTGCCATTTACGCTATTTTAAGTGAATATTTTTAAAACAATTAAAACTATAAGTGTTTGAGTGAATATTGAAATACGAATAGAGAGTTACAGACAAATAAAATATATTTTATTAAAGCTAATAAGTTTCACAGAAAAAAGAAACTCACATTTCGAATGATGTATGTACATACATATGTATATATTTGTTGTAATAATATTTTGCCATCATATTTATTTAGTTTTTTCCTTCGAAATAATTATGGATCGAAGCAATTTCTTTCCCGCTACTAGTCTTTGACCGATTTTAGGTGCTAAGGCATACATTCCACAATTTTTTATTTTTTTGGTTTCTGGAGATATTTTGGCACACTCCTCCATAAACGCAACTTTTAGATCGCTTATTGCTTCATCATATGGGGGTAATTGTAAATTAGCAAAATTTGAAGGATCCCCGAAGTATGCATGGGATAGATAAAGTATTTTGTTCATTGTACCGTCCCACACCATCACATGACAACCGCCATGCTTTACAGCCGGCTCTAGGAGCTTATCTTGAATATCTGTATTGGGCTTCCTCATGTAGTCGTCCATAGGACTCAAAAATATTTAATTTGGACTCATTAGCAAAAATAACATCATTCCAGAATGAATCCTGAATCCTTTTTATGTATTTTTTATTAATGAATGGCTTCTTGCGCGCAAATCTGACGGCTTCCGAACAAAAGTTTTACCTGTTATGTCTTGGATCTTTTTTAATTGCACAATGAATCAATGAACGCTACCTTTATCAGTATTATTTAAAACTTTATTTGACGCTTTTTTTCCTTGTTTTCTATGCAGTTTTCGAAATGGAATCTGTGGATGATGGCGGTTACAGTACTCTCTGGATTATGCACAATTTTTGCAATTTCTCGCAGAAAAATTCCGTTTTTATGGAGAACCAATTCTCGTTGTTCGATCGTTGTGCAATTTCTCATGGTTGTAACTCGTGCTTTCTTGACAAAATCAAATCAAAAGTGAAAAATATATTTGCGAATATAATAGCCGTTAGGCTGAGCTTCTTGAAAGAAAAGCTGTGCTTTGAATGCAGTAGGTCAAATAAGCTGTGACTTTGAAAAGATTATTATTTTTCTTTCAAGTTGAATAATTATGAAAACTTGTGTTAACTTAATTATATTTGAGCACATTGTTATTCCTTTAATATCCACTGAACAACTTCCGTTTTTATTTTTCGCTATCTTTTAAGTTAGTTAGCCACTGTAGATGTTAAAACCCACTTCACCATACGTTGTTAAAAATTCGTTTACAACCGTGATAAAGCAGGCGTTTCTGATATACCCAATGAAAATACCCACACATACTATATATGTATATTATAACAAGTAAGTATTGGCTAAGTTCGGATGAAATCGAACATTTTATACTCATTCAACTTGTAGCAATCACAGCCAAGGAAAAACATTAAGGAATAAAATGTCGACCAGAAGCTCGGATTCCAATCATACATATGTATTCTATATACATATAATTCATACACTGACCGAAATATTCGGCATTTGTTAGGGAAACGAAAATCATAACATGTTGCTTTTATCTGTTAACTATTATCACGCCATGTACCTCACATAAAATCACCAATCATATAAAATTACGTAAACCGTGTGGAAGTTCGAAAATCTTTATATTAGGTTCATGAAAGTATTGACCCTACTCAACCCACCTTTGATACACAGAAATACTATTGTTGGGATAAGTTTCTGTCTGAATTTTAATTGTATATCTCACACATTAACCATTATTTTCGACCAAAAGTCAACCATAGATACTGGGCTCCTCATATTCGGTACCTAAGGGCTTGAACATTTTTGTTTAGATTTGGATAACTTTTGGTCACATACTTTAAAGAAATTATTAGTGCAAATGTTTAGTCCTTTATATCAATCACTATATACTGGAAAGTGAAAGAATCAAATGGAAATTTAAATGGTGTTATAAGGGAAGTAAGCGTGGTTGTGGTTCGATTTCGCCCTTGTCAGTCATGTTCCGAGATATGAGAATTCAAAAAAATTTGGGCGGCGCCACGCCCATCGTCCAATTTTCACGCTAGCTCCTACAAAGCCTTCTTATACCATCTTTGAGGTAAAATTTAGAGTTTTTGGCGCAATTAGTTATTGGTTTATAGAGCTTTTAGTAGTTTTGAACAGTACCGTTATATGGGGAGCGAGGGGGATTATATTACAATTTCATACATTTTCACAGAGTCGGTAGCGGTTATTACAATATTTGTTATTATCAAACTTGCTTGTTATAGTTTTAATAGCTTAGGAGATATAATACATATTAAACTAGTTGGAGGGGTCGCACCTACTGTTTCAAAATTGTTTGCTTACAGGCGTTCTTAGGTATTACAGTCCCCATCCCAAATTGTAGTTCCTGAGATATGGGACTTCATAAAAAAGTGGGCGCTGCCACGCTCTTCGTTCAATTTTGGCACCAGTTCTATTAAAGCCATTTTGTACCATCTCGAGGGTAAAATTAAATTTCTATGGCGTACTTAGTTATTGACCTATCACTCTTTTAGTAGTTTTTAGCAGTACCGTTATATGGGGTGTGAGCGGGGTTATCCTCCGATTACATCCATTTTTACACTGTCGATAGAAGTTCTTACAGGATTTCTACTCAGCGAATTTAACTGTTGTAGCTAAAATAGTTTAAGAGATATGTGTATTAAACCTATTTGAGGGCGGAGCCAAGCCAACTTTTTACAAGTTTTTTATCCACAGGAGCTCCTTGCTACTCCGATCCCCTGTGCCAAGTTACTTTTTTTATATCTTAATTTAGTCCTTAGTAATGGCACTTTATAGGTTTTCGGTTAATTTCGATTTGTGGGTGTGGCAGTGATCCGATTACGCCCACCTATGAAGTCGAATTGTTTTTGTACTAAGGAATCTGTATACAAATTTTTATCAAGATATCTCAATTTTTACTCAAATTTCGGCTTACGCGGACGGACGGACAGACAGTCTACTGGGTTTCAACTATTCTCGTTATCCTGATCATTTGTATATAACCCTATATCTTTCTCGATTAGTTTTAGGTGATACGCACAACCGTTAGGTGAACAAAATTATAACACTCTGTAGCAACTAGTTTGAAAAGTATAAAAATCGTGATTAAAAATCGGGAGTTGATCCTAAACGGTTGAAAATTTAAAATTAAAATGCTGCCAAAAATGTTTTGTTAAAAACCAAAAACATTAGAAAGTAAGAAAGGATTATGTTCTGATGCAACCGAACATTTTATACTCTTGCATAAAATACCCAAATATGTAAATATTAGGTTGTCCAAAAAGTCTTGCGGTATTTTCGCTAGTTGGCGCTGAAAGCGCGTAGTTCTAGTTTTATTCGTCACGTGGGGTCATGCTATACCTTTTTGGAAAGCTCATTTCACGCGCTAACACGCGTTTGATAGATTGTCGTTTCTTTTCAGTCCTTCGTGAGTTATAGCGTCGCAAACATGAAGCAAAATAAATATAAAATACGGCATACTCGTATTTTACAGTACTACTACGATAAGGGCAAAAATGCATCTCAAGCCGCCAATAAAATTTGTGCAGTTTATGGACCCGATACAGTTTCCATTTCCACCGCACAATGATGGTTTCAACGTTTTCGTTCTGGTGTAGAGGTGGTCGAAGATGCGCCACGCTCCGGAAGACCTGTCGTCGAAAATTGCGATAAAATCGCTGAATTGGTCGAAAGAGACCGGCATAGTAGCCATCAAACCGTTATAAACCATTTAAAGAACCGCAAGACTTTTCTGACAACCCATTATATATATATATTACGGTATTTTTTTTGTTTGGAACTATTGATTTGTTTCTATCCCGTCGGGAAATACCCAAAAAAAATTACCTGAAAACTTTAGCCAAATAAATTTTTGGACAAAGGCCTGGAAAAACTTTCCATAGAAAATACACTACATTCGTGAGTTTTTATCTTTAAACTCCTACAGATCAGAGGTATTTTATGGCATCGCTTTGACTTTAGACACACATTTCTCAGAATTGTTCAATCTACAAAAGTGTTCAGTGCAACAAAGTCCTAACTCACATCGGCGAGGTAGTACGGATCAAGAATTTCGCATTTTTTTGTATATATACATATGTATATCGTAAATGAGATATAGAAAAAATTTACTTTTATTGGCTACAAAAATGTTCGATGTCAAAATCGCTATTATTAATACTTCTCGAGATATTCGGCTTTTTAAGCAGATGTCCGATAACGCCAATCTTGGAATGGTGCAAGGGCATAAACGTTTGAATGACCACCCTTAACATTTAGGGGCATGAAAAATAATTCTTGGCCGAGCACACTAAATTTCACCAAAAGCGGTCCAATCGTTTCGGATGTGTTTACGAAAGAATATCGGCAGTTGAAAATTCGTATATGAGGTACTAAGAGTAAAAATAAATTAAATTAATTTCATCTCATTTTGTTATCACAACATTTACTAGTATTATCGGAAAAATGTCAACTGGTGGCCTTGTGGTCCACATATTCCGTATCTGGATTTATTACGTAAGTTACAGATTTTTGTCTTCTTTTGGATTTTATTTAGAGTACTTTCTAAGTTTATTCAATAACTGTATATTGTGAGGACGACAATCTTCAGATTCCTCCTATATGAAAAACCAAAATCCGCAAAGTTCCCAGAAACATATGTACCTAGTTTTATAAAGATACCGTAATTTTTGCTCACTAATCTATAATAGATGAATAAACACCGTAAGATAAACAAAACTTTTATATCCTATTGCAAATTGCTGCAATAGTATAAAAACGCTCGGCACTAAACTTTCACCAAGAAGGAATAAATTTATTCTTAAATGAGGATTTTAATGTTATTCTGTTACAATTTCGGAGCAAGGATATATTTATACCCTGAACAGGGTATTCTTGTTAAGTTTTCCACGAAGTTTGTAACACCCAGAAAGAAGCTTCGAAGACCCTATAAAGTATATACATACATATATAATCATATATATCGTTTTCTCCTCAAGAAGCTGCTTATTTATTGGAACTGTCGATATCGGACCACTATAACATATAGCTGCCATACAAACTGGACGATCGGTATCAAGTTCTTGTATGGAAAACTTTCACATTTGACAATGTATCTTCACGAAAGTTGATACAGCTTATTTTCTAAGATAACAGTGTAATACATGAAGAAATTGTTCAGATCGGCTTACTATAACATATAGCTGTCATACAAACTGAACGATCGGAATCAAGTTCTTGTATGGAAAACTTTCACATTTGACAATGTATCTTCACAAAAATTGGCACAATTTATTTTCTTATTGTTTACATTGGAAACTTCATCATTTGACGACATATCTTCACAAAATTTGGTATGAGTTATTTTTCATGGAAATAATGTAATATCGGAAGAAATTGTTCAGATCGGCTCACTATAGTATATAGCTGCCATACAAACCGAACAATCGGAATCAAGGGCTTGTATGGAAAATTTTCGCATTTGACGTGGTATCTTAACGAATTTTGACATGAATTACTGCTTAAGGTAATAATAACGGGTGATTTTTTTGAGGTTAGGATTTTCATGCAGTAGTATTTGACAGATCACGTGGGATGTCAGACATGGTGTCAAAGAGAAAGATGCTCAGTATGCTTTGACATTTCATCATGAATAGACTTACTAACGAGCAACGCTTGCAAATCATTGAATTTTATTACCAAAATCAGTGTTCGGTTCGAAATGTGTTTCGCGTCCGTGTCCGATGAGCGATGAGGCTCATTTCTGGTTGAATGGCTACGTAAATAAGCAAAATTGCCGCATTTGGGGTGAAGAGCAACCAGAAGCCGTTCAAGAACTGCCCATGCATCCCGAAAAATGCACTGTTTGGTGTGGTTTGTACGCTGGTGGAATCATTGGACCGTATTTTTTCAAAGATGCTGTTGGACGCAACGTTACGGTGAATGGCGATCGCTATCGTTCGATGCTAACAAACTTTTTGTTGCCAAAAATGGAAGAACTGAACTTGGTTGACATGTGGTTTCAACAAGATGGCGCTACATGCCACACAGCTCGCGATTCTATGGCCATTTTGAGGGAAAACTTCGGACAACAATTCATCTCAAGAAATGGACCCGTAAGTTGGCCACCAAGATCATGCGATTTAACGCCTTTAGACTATTTTTTGTGGGGCTACGTCAAGTCTAAAGTCTACAGAAATAAGCCAGCAACTATTCCAGCTTTGGAAGACAACATTTCCGAAGAAATTCGGGCTATTCCGGCCGAAATGCTCGAAAAAGTTGCCCAAAATTGGACTTTCCGAATGGACCACCTAAGACGCAGCCGCGGTCAACATTTAAATGAAATTATCTTCAAAAAGTAAATGTCATGAACCAATCTAACGTTTCAAATAAAGAACCGATGAGATTTTGCAAATTTTATGCGTTTTTTTTTTTAAAAAAGTTATCAAGCTCTTAAAAAATCACCCTATATAATCACCGAAACAATTGTTCAGATCGGATTACTATAGCATATAGCATCCATACAAAATGAACACATAGTTACTAAAAGAAATGCATCTGTGAAGGTTATTACTGAACATTCAAATAAAGTGTGATGGCGATTTTTCTAATGTTATGACATCCTTTTAACAGTTTTAACGTTGATTGCGACTCGACCTTGTGAACATAGGAAAACATGTATGTGCATTAGAGATATAGTTGTCTGCTCTGGCCGATCTCGACGATCAGTAAAATGTCAAAATGCATCGTCGTATTAAATTTCTTTCAATTCTAGGTCTGAAAAACCGACATAAAAGCTTTTATAGTTGTTGAGAATAATCCGTAGGACGTTTCGCGTATACGATATTTTGTAGAAAAAAATATTGAATTATTCATCAATATTTTTTTATCGCCTTCAAAGTAATCCCCACCAGAGGTAATACACTTATGCCAACGACTTTTCCGGTCCTCGAAAATCTTTTGATTAGCATTTTTTTGGATGGCCTCCAGATCTTTCAGTTAATTTTGGTTTACATCTTTGGTCGACCAAAAACGGGCTTCACGTAGAGGCAATTTCAGTTGGGGGAAGAAGAAAAAATCACATAGAGTCAAAACTGGTAAATACGGTGGTTGATCGGTGGTATGGACTTTAAATTCGGTAACTGTCGTACTATTCTTGAAAAAAAATTCAGCTTTATCGGGACGAGTGAAAGAATAGAATCGCGAAAGATGTTGCGCTTTCTTTACCATCTTACTGACGATTTTCTATCACAAAGACCTTCACTTTATTAATATTTTTAACAGTTGAAGAGGTCGAAGGTCGTAAAGAACGGGGCATGTCTTCAACGAATTCTGGAGTGCCTTTGAAGGCTTTATACCACTCGTAGTCTTGTGTGTTTGAATAACCGTAAGCCTTTTCCTAAATTCGCAACCATTTCGTACACATATTTTTCGGTTAGAAATACAATAGGGGTATTCAGACCGAAGCCTGTTAATTTGGTAATTCGTTAGTTGATACTTCGTTAAGAGGATTAACGGTGAACATAGTTTTTGCTCTACCTTGGTAGTATGGTAAATTTTATTCCGAAACACCTGATTCAATTTTATTAAAGAGTAAAAATGCCCCAACAAAGTGCAAAATCAAAACTTGTCAGTCATTTAATTGAAAATTATGTGGAGCAGATCAAATTTATTACTGGTAAGTACTTTAAATTAATGTACAGAGGTGCAGGAGAACAGCTGATGTGATATCACAGAGTAACGAAACAATTATCAAGCTTGCCAGATGGATAGTTCGTTACTTGCTAAAACGATGGTCTGTTAATTTTACAAAAACAAAATACATGTAAAAAACTACCGAATAAGGACTAACGAATTTACAAGACTGGTCTGAATACTTCTAATGTTTAATTCATTGTTCGATATATATATCCATTTTCGCAACGCACTAATGAGGTGTACCGACATAAACAGCTGTTGTAAACAAGCTCGTTGACAGATCGCTTTCGTATTTGTCATAGTAATTAAGGACACTCCTACCAACTAAACGAAATACATTTTTTGAAATATCATTTACGGTGAATTTAATTGCAATTTCCGTCTGGTTTCTTGCAACAATGTACATTTTCCTTTTAACGAATAACCGCACCAAGTAATCTAAAAACCACTAAACAATTTAATAGTATTTTGAAATAGTATTTAATAATAAAAAATAAAAATTTTATGGAGAATGTGAAATATTATTAAATATTTGTTTTGTTTTATTTTCCAGTTTCGGCACTTTTATGCGTAAGTATTCAGTATGTAGTTTAACTGTCTTATTGTGAGTGCATATATTATAAAATATTGTATATATACATAAAATATTTTTGCTTAAAGATATCTACTCGGACAAACATGGTGCCTAAATAATTAAAATCAAAATATACAACTCCTTACTTCTTTTACAAATATGTCCGCCAAGATACATAGATATAAGATAATGTAATGGTATTCATTTTAGTATGGTCCAGAGATTGCTCATATATATGTGTTCCAAAACTTTACTATTACTTTCCCTCAGCGGACTTTCTATTCCACCACCCTGAGCATTCGACCCAATACCGCCATCAACCCATATGCGTCACACACCACTCACTAGCATATATGTGTATTCATTGATGTGTCTACATATAGTATGTACATAAATATGTGAATTAGAATGTATGTGTTTATCATTATTGCTAACGTCAATGTGAATGTCGTATACTGAGACTGTATCAAAGCTGTAGCTGCAGCCTATGTCGCCGTTGCTATCGTTTCATTTCTGCTCTAAACTTACGCTATGGCAACGATAGCAGCTACCGAATTCACAGCCGACGTTAGAACCACATGTTATCCTTCTTCATATATCGCAAGTCGTATGCAAACAACGTTTCCCAATGATGGTCTAGAGTTGCTTTTCTTGGTCTTCGTTTCATCTTCATGCAAGTCTTTATGGCAGTCCTTCGTGGAGATGGGGAAGTTTGTTACAGCGACGAATACAAGTTCAATTATATGTGCACACATAGACGTGTGTAAGTAACTTCCTATGGACCAACGGTAAAAGTGTATGAGCAAATGTCCATTTCAAAACTCACAGACACAGCAGCAATGGTCAGCAATGGAAATTATCGATCGAAATGGCTTTGGGGTCAGGTGGACGAGTGGTGGTATGGATAGAACATGGAATCAGTGTACATTTGGATAAAAGAGCTGAATAGTGGTGCTAGGAGGCAAAGTTTGTATATAAATGGTGAAAATAGATGAACATATAACGGACGGACAAACTAAAAGCGAAATGAAGGACTTTAGTAATTTTAGCTTGACGACGGGAATTGCGATAGCAGAAGTAAAAGACGGTAACGCTGAAGGTGATGTGGATAGAAGTCGTAGCTAAATGTGTCGGAGAAGGTGTAGGGATAACTGGCGATGTAGTATTGTTTGTAAGAACGTAAGCAAAAGGGATTGCGTTGACGGTGATGGTACACAGTACCTCATTGCTGCGCTCGCATAGGGAGTTCCATGTTAGCTAAACGACAAGTACGTACATGACAACGTCTAGCTGACCAAAAGGAATTGCGGGTTTTTCTTTATGTTTGTTGTTATTTCTATTTTTATGCTTAGCGTACAGCGGAAATCGTCATGTCAGTCTCCTTGCCACAATCTGTGTCCATTGATTGTGAGATGGGTAGGCCAATTCATGCCCGCGCAAGGATACGTTCATAACAATAGCGGATGAGTTGGAAGCCAAATAGAAATGTATGTAAATACGTACATATATGTGTTGCAGAGGGTGTTTGGAAACGCGTGGTCGTTTGGGTTGAGATCGCTGATTCGACGTCAACTGCTTTTGCCTTTACTTTAGTTTTATTGTTGCACGTGGAAGGGGTAATGGTAGCATGAGGTACATGTAAGTAGTTTTAAATATGGATAGCATCGTGGTGAGCACAACGATGCCGTTAAGTTGAGGTTCTCTGTGTCCGACAGCTTGGTTTGGACATGTTCTCAAGTATAAAACTAAAGTCTGTAGCACGATGTTGCATAGCCCATACTTTTCTTCTTTTACACACATATACAAGACATTGGTAAAAGTGCAGGCGCAATAAGAACGTATATGAGTATTCATTTTACCGTCAGATGTTATTATCGAAACGGTTTGATGTTGACTAGGTGAGTGGTTGTGCGGGAGGCTTAGGTAAAGTAAAAGGCGCAACACAAGTCTCTCACATAGCGTTAGAGCGAATTGCTCGAAACTTTGGAATTTCGCTGATTGTGTTCTGGAGACTGTTGGTCAGTGGTTTGTAGAAAAACTAGAATGGTTTGAGGTTGGGCGTGATGTTATTGAGTTAGAACAGCACACAAACTTTTGAAAAGATTCGTTTCCCTTGGCTACATCCTATACTAAAACCCTTTATTCCCAAACCTTTTATATAACCTTTCTCAGAGTAAAAGCCATGCATGCAAATAAAAAGTTAAATAAGTTGGTGGTGGGGATGCACGCAACCAGGTCTAACGTTTTATTTCGCTGTATGAAAGTTCGAGTCGTTGCACATAAATACTACTTTCTATGTAATTTACAATAACAAAATTCGTTTCGTCACAGTGGTTTTTAAGAGTGGCAATGGTAACATAGAATTAGAACCACCTTAACTTTCCACCAAAGATTCATCAAACTGTTGAATTTTTATTACTGATGATGCATGAATATTTATATATTAGATATAAACATTCCGTATAAATAAATCCTAAAAAAATAATTATAATTTAACTAATTATATAGCATATTATTGTTCACGAACAGCGTAACACTAACGTTCTAAGCCTTTTTCGTCTCAGCTGTAAAAATAATTATAGTTAGATATAAATGTTAGGGTAAGTTATACTGACTAGCTATAATACCATATAGAGACCGGCAGATCCGTACTTCCGGAACTGGTTCGGTAGTCAAGCGAATGGCACTTTCAATATTATCATCAGCTAATTCGTTTTCCGAAACGCCCTTGTAGCGTGAAATATATTTGCTTCAAAGGACATTTCAGATGCAATGCGATAAGAGATTATTGCTTTAATTTTTTGGCTATCGGCGTACTATACATATTATATATATATTAGGTAGGTAGGAGTGCAGCCCTATCGGGCTCAATTAGCACTTGATGTGCCATTTTGATACACTATTCGTAGAACCTCCTGTATCTGCTATTACGTTTCACCTTCTCTCTCAAATCATTTTGAGGTTTCGATCAAACTATTTATGTCCGATATGCTTTTGGTGGAAATCTATACAAGGTTGGGCGCTTGGTGGATTCCAAGTGTTTTGTGTCGGATCTGTGCTAGAGCTGGCCATTCGCAGAGAAAGATACATATATATATTGATATTATTTATGCCATTTCTTGCGTTATTAGCTACGTTTGCAGCTTTCGTAACTGACTTTTTTACCCTCTCTTTCACATTCAGATTCCACATCAGTTTGCTCTCGAAAATTATTCCTAAGTACTTGGTATAATGCTTAGTAGTTAACTCTTCCCGGTTAAGCTTTGAGAATTTCCTTAACGGGATTTTGTTCTTCTTACCAGAGAATTTAAATGGTTCAAAACCTTTATGATATTTCCAACAAGTAGGTAAAAGTCTTCTAGTGATTCCTTACAGCGCGCAGTCCACTCCTGACATTTTGTGCATATTAGCCTAGGGGTAGACGGGTGCATGGATACTAGTTTCTTAAGCATAGCCACCTCGGTTTTCTTTCCTAACTTGTCACAGAAACTTTTCTTTTTTAGCTTTGTGAATTTATTTTTTATATTCCCTCAAGCAAAAAATCTCATCGGCTATCTTGAACAGTTTGAAGAGTTACTGAAGACTATACCTACTTGATCCGGCCTCTCCGTTCTATAGTGATGGCTTTCCTTTGTCTCTGTTGAATGGAATGTGATGCGTTAGATTGTTTTGAGAATATTCTTAAGTGTGACGGCCTCTTCCTCCAATTCAGAGGTTCAATTGCCTACCTTGAGTCTAAATAAATTCCACATTACATTCTTTCTGTACCAATCCTTGTAGACAAGAGATGTCAAAAAGGGACTATCGATAGTTTCTGTTTTTTGATTATCAATGAGTATTGATAGTTTTTTTGTCAAACAGATCAAAACTATCGATAGTGTGATAGTGTGACTATCGATAGTTTGACATCTCGCTCATTACCACTCTGCATTGTGAAATAACGACATATTATCAGTTTGCTATTTTTCGTGTTTATTAACAATAACTTTGACTACAATATTAGTATTAGTTGCAATACAACACTAAGCTGTAGATTTAAGTGACGGTTCCTTCCAAAATGGAAATCGGGGACAGCGATTCATCAGGTGGCTACATTTCTTAAAGATAATTTCCCATACTAAGCGCCTTTTCGTACGCAGATGCGCCAGCGAACAAAAAACAAAAAATTTCGGATGTTTGGAAGCATTTCCAACTAAATGCTGACAAAAAATACGCAAAATGCATTAAGTGCAAAAATTATATAAAACAAGTAAGGAAGGGCTAAGTTCGAGTGTCACGAACATTTTATACTTTCGCATGATAAAGTTGTAATCGAGATTTCATTATCCGTCATTTACGTATTTTTTTATTTTGCTGTAAAATTAATTAGATTAGTAATTGCTGAGATATGATTTTTGATACATAAGAGGGAGGCGCCACGCCCATTTTCAATTTTTAAAAAAAGCTTGGGTGCAGCTTCCTTCTGCCATTTCTTCCGTAAAATTTAGCGTTTCTGACGTTTTTTGTTAGTCGGTTAACGCACTTTTAGTGATTTTCAACATAACCTTTGTATGTGAGGTGGGCGTGGTTATTATCCGATTTCTTCCATTTTTTAACTGTATATGGAAATGCCTTAAGGAAACGACACTATATAGTTTGGTTGACATAGCTATAGTAGTTTCCGATATATGTACAAAATCTTAGTAGGGCGGGGTTACGCCCACTTTTCCAAAAGAATTACGTCCAAATATGCCCCTTCCTAATGCGATCCTTTGTGCCAAATTTCACTTTAATATCTTTATTTATGGCTTAGTTATGACACTTTATAGTTTTTCGGTTTTCGCCATTTTGTGGGCGTGGCAGTGGGCCGATTTCGCCCATCTTCGAACTTAACCTTCTTATGGAGCCAAGAAATACGTGTACCAAGTTTTATCATGATATCTCAATTTTTACTCAAGTTACAGCTTGTACGGACGGACGGACAGACGGACAGACAGACATCCGGATTTCAACTCTACTCGTCACCCTGATCACTTTGGTATACATAACCCTATATCTAACTCTTTTAGTTTTAGGACTTACAAACAACCGTTAAGTGAAGAAAATTATAATACTCTCTTTAGCAACTTTGTTGCGCGAGTATAACTAGTGGAAATACTACCAACTTAATAGACCACCTTAAGCGTGCTCATCCTCAGCACACCGAGCAGGCGAAGCCCGGCAGTACATTAAAACAATTTTTTTAAAAAAGATGACATATACGGCAATAATTCCACGCGGAAAGCAGACATTGATTTGGCGTTGGCAAGAACTTCTCCAGCCTGCTGAATGGCAGTGAACGCACAACACCAGGAGAAAGCGAACCCGATACCCCAATCGATGACGATGGAGCAGACGTTCCATTGCCCGACCATGAAGAAGTTCGAATAGCAATTGCTCGCCTGAAAAACAACAAAGCGGCAGGGGCCGATGGATTGCCGGCCGAGCTATTCAAACACGGCGGCGAAGAGCTGATAAGGTGCATGCATCAGCTTCTTTGCAAAATATGGTCGGACGAAAGTATGCCCAACGATTGGAATTTAAGTGTGCTATGCCCAATCCACAAAAAAGGAGACCCCACAATCTGCGCCAACTACCGTGGGATTAGCCTCCTCAATATCGCATATAAGGTTCTGTCGAGCGTACTGTGTGAAAGATTAAAGCCCACCGTCAACAAACTGATTGGACCTTATCAGTGTGGCTTTAGACCTGGTAAATCAACAACCGACCAGATATTCACGATGCGCCAAATCTTGGAAAAGACCCGTGAAAGGGGAATCGACACACACCACCTCTTCGTCGATTTCAAAGCTGCTTTCGACAGCACGAAAAGGAGCTGCCTTTATGCCGCGATGTCTGAATTTGGTATCCCCGCAAAACTAATACGGCTATGTAAACTGACGTTGAGCAACACAAAAAGCTCCGTCAGAATCGGGAAGGACCTCTCCGAGCCGTTCGATACCAAACGAGGTTTCAGACAAGGCGATTCCCTATCGTGCGACTTTTTCAACCTGCTTCTGGAGAAAATAGTTCGAGCTGCAGAACTTAACAGAGAGGGTACTATCTTTTATAAGAGTGTACAACTGCTGGCGTATGCCGATGATATTGATATCATCGGCCTCAACACCCGCGCCGTTAGTTCTGCTTTCTCCAGACTGGACAAGGAAGCAAAAGAAATGGGTCTGGCAGTGAACGAGGGCAAGACGAAATATCTCCTGTCATCAAACAAACAGTCGTCGCACTCGCGACTTGGCACTCACGTCACTGTTGACAGTCATAACTTTGAAGTTGTAGATAATTTCGTCTATCTTGGAACCAGCGTAAACACCACCAACAATGTCAGCCTAGAAATCCAACGCAGGATAACTCTTGCCAACAGGTGCTACTTCGGACTAAGTAGGCAATTGAGAAGCAAAGTCCTCTCTCGACAAACAAAAACCAAACTCTATAAGTCTCTCATAATTCCCGTCCTCCTATATGGTGCAGAGGCTTGGACGATGACAACAACCGATGAGTTGACGTTGCGAGTTTTCGAGAGAAAGGTTCTGCGAAAGATTTATGGTCCTTTGCGCGTTAGCCACGGCGAATATCGCATTCGATGGAACGATGAGCTGTACGAGATATACGACGACATTGACATAGTTCAGCGAATTAAAAGACAGCGGCTACGCTGGCTAGGTCATGTTGTCCGGATGGATGAAAACACTCCAGCTCTGAAAGTATTCGACGCAGTACCCGCCGCGGGAAGCAGAGGAAGAGGAAGACCTCCACTCCGTTGGAAGGACCAAGTAGAGAAGGACCTGGCCTCGCTTGGAATATCCAATTGGCGCCACGTAGCGAAGAGAAGAAACGACTGGCGCGCTGTTGTTGACTCGGCTATAATCGCGTAAGCGGTGTCTACGCCAGTAAAGAAGAAGAAGAAGAAGAATGGTTGCTATAGATGTACAACCATTTCGCATTGTCGAAGATCAAGGATTTAGAGAGCTCGTTCGGTGTCTTGATCCTCGATATGAACTACCATCTCGAAATACCATTCTGAATGTTCATATACAAAAGCTTTATGAAAATGGTAAAACTAAATTACAGGTCATTCTTAATGAAATTGAAAGCTGTGCTATAACTACTGATTGTTGGTCATCGAAGGCAAATGAAAGCTATTTGAGCGTTAGGTGTCATTTCATTGATGGCGATTTTAAAATACGATCGGCAGTTTTAACGACATCAAAGATTGCTAATGAACTCAACCATTCAGCTGCAAACATTTCAGTATCATTGCGTGAGTGCCTGCAAAAATGGAATATGGTTACAGACAATGCGTAAATGATTAAAGCCTGTGAACTGCTTCAGAAGAGGCATCTGCCGTGCTTTGCTCATTCCATCATTTTTGTAGTAAAAGACCTTTTGTCTATTGAAAAAGTAAAAGCATTATTGTCGAATTGCAAACGCATTGTAGCATATTTCAAAAGCAGCACTATTGCATATGCAAAATTAAAGAAAGAACAGGGTAGTGAAAAACAGTATAGCCTGATTCAAGAAGTTTGAACAAGAGGAATAACGCATTTGCTATGGTTCAGCGAATTTTACTTATTAAGGATGCCATCTTTGCAGCGCTTTTAAGAACACCAAAAGCGCCACCAGTTCTAACAGCAGAGGAATTAGAGCAACTTCAAGACATACATATGTTTATTGTTGGAACCATTCAACACATATAAAAGAATTTTATCGGATAATAAATATGTGACGATTTCGCATATAATTCCCATTGCATTGGGATTGCACTCAACGTGATGAATCTTGAATCAAAATTGAAAACTTTTGTTGGATCGGAAGCACAGTTGCACTTATGCGACAAAATTAAACAGAGGCTGTTTCCATATGAATCCAGAAGTGCTACTAGATTAGCCACCTTGTTAGAACTGAGATTTAAAAAAGAAGGGTTTCAGTCAGGTCAAAATGCGGATCAAGCGTCTATGTTGCTGGAGAACGAATTGGTTGAAATCAACAGAATTGCAGCATTGTCATCAAATGACAACAGGGAGGAACCGTCAGCATCAAAAAGCGTTAAAATTCCACAGATTATGAGAAGCTATCCAACAGAGCGGATGATATCATCACACTACGCAATACACTAAAAAACCCAATGACCCGCTAGATGTAGACCCATTGGAATACTGGAAGGCAGCAATGACATTTTGTGTAACGCACAAACATTTATCTCAATTTCAGACTAGATCGACTGAAATGAAGTCAATGCAAATCATGGCATGCAAATATTTGTGCATTCCGGCAACTTCAACGGAGTCTGAGCGTATGTTCAGCAAAGCTGGATAATTAGCCTCAGACGGACGAACAAGACTGATGGAAAAAAATGTAGAGATGTTGTTATTTATCAACAAAAATCACGAAATGTGCTAATATTGATCTCTTTAAAACCACTGAGTGGCTCTTTGATCTCCGTTTTAACATAAACTTAAGCTTTCAACTTATGTTGTAAATGAATTTATTACGACAAAGATCTATGAAATTATTATTTTTTATATCTTCTGCGCTAATAAAAATTTTCTTCGTGTTGCCAAGTTCTTCAGATTTCATAATTTTCTTTTTTGTTAAAATGATTTGTGTACTGAAGTGATTCACAATAGTATGTAAAATTGGAAAATGATCATTTAGTTCCTCCTCATGAGAGTGGATTGTAGCATTTGTGCTTATGTTGTCTTCTACAATGAATGAATCTCCCCTGTGTTACTATCTATTCCACTTAGAAAATCGGCTACGTTATTTTCTTTTCCTTTCACGTAATTTATATTAATATTGTATTCACTTAGTTTAATTAACCATCTTTGCAATCTTGAGTTAATGTCTTTTCCCTTGTTTTTTATTTGTAGCCACTTAAGTGGTTGGTGATCGGTTAAGAGATCAAATACTCTGCCGTAAATGTATGGTCTATAATATGTTACTGCCCAGACAATAGCTAGTAGTTCTTTTTCTGTAGTGGAATAACTTAGAGGATGACTGTCCTGGGTTAATACTGCGCCAATTGCAAAGTCACTTGCATCAGTTGAAATGCCAAATTTTTTGCTGAAGTCTGGATATTTCAATACTGGTGGGCTTACTTATAGATTTTTAAGTTTTTCAAAGGATGATATGTACTGAGGTTCACGAGTGTTTATTTTAATATCCTTTTTTAAATATTTTGTTAAACCATGTGCTAGTTTAGCCTAATCTTTTACAAATTTGCTATAATAACCTGTTAAATCGTTCCAATTTGCTTTGATGTAGTAGGCAACTTTAGTTTTTGTATTTTTTCGACTTTGCTTAAATTTGGTTGCATCCCTTCTGTTGTTAAAGTGTGACCTAGAAAATCATTTGTTTTCGCGAAAAATTTGCATTTACCTACCTGAATCTTTAAATTATGGTTTCTTAATGCTGAAAATATTTTGTTGATATTTTGGGTATGTTCTTCAATACTTGAACTAAAAATTAAGATGTCGTCTAAATAAACTACACATATCTTGTTGATATATTCCCTAAGAACTGAATTCATTAAACGTTGGAAAGTTGCTGGCGCATTCTTTAGTCCGAGAGGCATTCTTATAAATTCAAAGTGTCCTTGGGGTGTAAAGAAAACTGTTTTTGGTCTATTTTCTTCTTTTATTAATACTTGATGAAAGCTTTTTGCAAGATCTAATGTTGTAAAATACTGAGCTCTTCCAAGTTTGCTGAGTATTGTTTCTATATGGGGTATTGGAAATTTGTCATCTATAGTGACTTTGTTTAGCTTCCTGTAGTCAATAACTATTCTCCATTTTTTCTTCATTGAATTTTCTTGTTTTTTCGGTACAATCCAAAGAGGCGAGTTGTACGGGGAATTACTTTATTTAATTATACCTTGGCGCAACATCTCGTTCATCTGTCTACTAATTTCTTCTTCATGAATTTGGGGATATCTATAAATTTTATTATAAGTTGGTCTACTTGTTTTTGTAACAATTTCATGCTGAATTTCATGAGTATGAGAAAGGTTTTTACCTTATTGGAAAAATAAATCGCTATTTGCTTTTAGAATGTATTCTAATTTTTGTTTTTCTTCTTCATTCAAGTCACTATTTGATAAAATATCTAGCAAATTCTCTTTACATTCTGTAAGTATATTAATAGCTTCGTAATTGTAAGAGCATGAGTTTTTAAATTTAATTTTGTTGCCGTTTTTTATTATTTAAAATATTCTGTCTTATTATAGCATCAAAGTTATTATTTTTTATGTTGGTTAGTTTCCAATGTATATAACTTTTTTCATTAAATTCGTTTGGGGTTGGAGTGACTAACTCTTTATTTAGGGAAAAATTTTCCTTAATGGTGCTCAAATGTATTGGTTTATCAAGCTCAATGCATTCATAATCTTTTAACACATTATATTTCAATAATGATGTTGAAGACCCTGTGTCAATAAGACATTTAATCTTTGAATTTTTTATGGTCACTTCAATTATCGGTAACGATTGTTTTGGGCTGGCAACCGAAAATTTGCTTGTTCTTGAACGTGATCGATTTCCATCGGTTCGGGGGATTTTGTTTCCTTTGGACTGAATTATATCTTCTAGATTGTTGAGAATTATTTTGCTTATTTTGTCCAAAGCTAAATTGCTCAGAATTATTTTGTCTACTTTGTCCAAAGTTAAATTGTTGATAATTGTTACTTTGGTTAGAATTGTTACGAAATTTCTCTCTGCTGATTTTGTCCAAATTGAAAATTATTGGAATTTTGCATATACGGTTTATTATTGAAATTGCCAAAATTGTGAGCCAAAGAATTTCTATTTGAAAAATTTCTATAATTATTTCTTTTATAATAGTTTTGTCTTTTATCAAATTGTATTAGCAAACCTGTCTCTTGAAAAACGCTAAAAGCCTCTCTAATGCTGCTTATATTTCTACTAATCACTACACTGCTTAAATTGGGGTGTATCCCATTTAAAAATGTTTTTAGAATTAAACTTTCGTTGTTAATTGGAGAAAATTCTATATGCTTTATCCTATCGAATTCATGTTTTAAATTTAGTTTATGTAAAATATCTTTTAAATTTTGAAAATATTGACTTACGTTATAGTTTCATAGTACATTCGCCTGATTGTAAAGGGTGTGGTACGACTCCTTTACTCCAAAATTCTTTATGAGTTCTTCTCTCATTTACTGCCATGTTAGTGTAGGTCCCAAAGGCCGGATGACACTTGCTGCTTCTCCTTTAATTTTTGTTTTGACGTGTCGCAATTCCTGCATTATTGTGAGAAAAGCGTGGCATGCTCGATATATGAAAAATATGTCGCAAAGCACCCCACGCTTTTCTCACAATAATGCAGGAATTTTTTCTTCATTATTACTGTTAGTTTATACAAAGAATTATTTTACACTTTTTAATTTGATATGCTTTAAAAGCGTATTTTTTAGTTTTTTTAAGCTATATTTATTTTTGATTTTTTAGTTTGATGTGAGAAACCCCAAATTTGTTAAAATGTGAACTATGACATGTAGTATTGGTTAAGTAAATCTATAATTAGGCAGCATTTAATATCTACTCGTAACCTTTCATTGATTAATTGTTACATTATTTGCGACCAAGTTCTATTGACGACTTGACGAATTAATACTTCTTAATCGAATGATTTCTTCTAAAGCTTCACTCTTACATGGGGTTTTACCTGTCAACTTTGAACAGTCTAGTTCTTCAATTCGAATACCGTCCAAAGATCTACAACGACTAAGTTCTACATAAGCTTGTCCAGCAGCGTTCTATTGACGACTTGACGAATTAATACTTCTTAATCGAATGATTTCTTCTAAAGCTTCACTCTTACATGGGGTTTTACCTGTCAACTTTGAACAGTCTAGTTCTTCAATTCGAATACCGTCCAAAGATCTACAACGACTAAGTTCTACATAAGCTTGTCCAGCAGCAAACATTCGAGAGCCCGGATAAATTACTGCATGTTCTACTGTACAACCTTGCATCTTATGAACGGTCGACGCCCAACTCAGTATGCTATTTAAATGTCACCAAAACTAGTTTTATAAAGATGTTGCATACTTTTAAGCGCATCTTTTTGGTGAGCTGCTTAAACTTACTATCGCCTTCTTACAGTGTCGCTCAAGTATTCTAGGTTTCAGTACCACTTAAAAAAGTTACAAACATACATGCATACATACAAGTGAAACTAATAAAAGCGTATTAAAAAGAGTTGTTGGTGTTGTAAATATGTTAACTAACTCGCAAGTTACAATGTGGTACAACAGATACGGTCACTTGAAAAAGAATTAGTTCATGGTATGAAATTAAAGGGTATACCAAAACAAGTGAATTGCGATACGTGCAATAAAGCGAAAATTTGTGCATTACCATTTGTACAAAAGACTGAGCGTCCACCGAAGAAAGTACTTGAACTTGTGCATACAGATGTGTGTGGGCCTATGAATGTTAAATCGCTAGGTGGTAATCGATTTTTGAAGTTATACTTCTTATACGACGCCGGAAAAGGTTGCGTTAAATGCAAGTTGCGCTACCTTGCTCCATATGAATGTAACGCAACCTTGTCTGCGAAGATGTTCGAGCAGCAAGCGAAGCGGTGACAGTCGGCGATCGTTTGTTCGTTTCTTTCGGCACAGCTCGGCCGACACAACAACACATGCTTATGCTGTTGTTGTTTTTGTAGAACAATGTTTCAATTTTTGTTTTCATGTATATCATATGTATGTTTGTATGCTTATGCATTATTGAAGTTATACTTATTTTTCTTTCGTTTGTCTTTCTGCGAATTCTCAACTATTTTACGTGACTTTTGTTTGAAATACTCGGCGTTGGCCTTTGAAAAATTAAGACTATACTTCACAGGATCATTTCTGTAGTTAGTCTTCATTTACATTTTTTGGAAATCGACCCGCGATGACGAGGTATATTGTGTTATCTGACAGCGTGAGGTTTAGAAACTTTATTTCTAATTTTGTCTTGTGGCATATTAGAAATGATGTTTCTTCGAAAATCGCTCGCTTGCAACGGATAAAACGACTTCTGAGTCGATTTTAATGAATAAATTCCAAGGTATTACATAAAAATAATGCAATCAATAAGTACAGTACGCTTCTGTATGTTTGTATGCTTGCGCATTATTTTTCTTTCGTTTGTTTTTCATTTCTGCGAATTCTCAACTATTTTGTGCGACTTTATTTCTTTCGTTTCTGCGAATTCCTGGTCTGACTTTCGGTTAAATACTCTGCGCTGGCCGTTGAAAAATTAAGACTATACTTCACAGGATCATTTTCTGTAGTCATACGCTGAACACAATGGTTGCGACAGACGACAACCGACAGCTGTCAAATATTAAAATACACACGTTCTTATAGACACTGTTATTTATACAGCTGCACGACTACACGACGGTGGGCCGACAGTTGTCGTTCTCGCTAACTTCAATATTTTCCTATATTTGCCAACGACAGTAGGACGACAGTAGAGTTGACAGTAGAATGGAAGATAGAGAGATGAAGAAGAGTGGTGATGCCACTAATATGTAAAATGTAAAATTATTCACAGATCTTACAAACTTAACGTTGTTTTACAAATAAAAGCATGAAATAGCTCTATTATTGCATTTGTAATAACAATTGATAATTTAAAACAAAAATATATACCTATTTACTTATTTTTTGCATAAAAAAATTTCACTTTGAACAAAATATTAAAATTTCATTGAAGTGCAAGGTATTAGTATGGCCACAACGAAATTGTGTACATGCAAAATGGAGAGCTGTGTTGCCTTGTGTACATGCGTTCACGTAGTAGGATGCACAACGTCGTTTTCAGTTCACTGTCGTGATGCAATGTTGTGTCGCAAGCATTGTATTCAGCATATCAGTCTTCATTTACTTTTTTTGTAAATCGATCCGCGATGACGAGGTGACTATTCACATGTGTGTGCATATGTATGTTTGTATGCTTGTGCATTATTGAAGTTACGAGTATACTTCTTTTTCTTTCGTTTGTCTTTCATTTTTGCGAATTCTCAACTATTTTGTGTGACTTTTGGTTGAACGGCTGCGTTAGTCGTTGAAAAGTTAAGACTTCACAGGATCATTTCTGTAGACAGTGTTTATTTACTAATTAATTCGTGTTCTATATATCATGGTATAGAGGAGTAGGGAAAGTCCCATTCACCATAGAAAAAGAGCCATTCACAGTTCTTAAGCTCCCCCCAAGTGTACGTCAAAATAAAAATGTCATGGCCACCTCTGGTGCATAAGGGTGGCGAGAGGTCAAAACGGGTTGCAGAAAGCGAAAATGCTGAAATATTAAATTATAAATTTATAGTGCTATATTTGTTTATGTATAAATACTATTTTCAATTACTGTTATAGAATGAAGTTTAATGCTGTTATCAAAAGATTTAATTATATCTTCTTGATATAAATAAATATGCTATATATTTTAAAGCGTTGTAGTTAATTTATTCATGGACAAATTGAAAATTATTTTTGATAATGAATGTACCAAAAGAGATAACTATTGTGGAAAAATTTGGTATTACATATCATAATAATTCGTCTGAACACTAAAACACAATTTCTTACTCTAAGATAAATCAAGAGATAATTATAATAGCCATGTTTTCTGAATTTTAAGTATAAATTTTTGTAATCACAAACTACATACACGTTTTATATGTCAGAATTTAACTATATGCCGGCGATCAGGAATACTACTCTTTTCCAAATGGAGTGTTTGATTATTCTCACAGATTTACCACATTATTTTTTTAGTTCTAAGCTAAGTTTTTAAATAAACAGGATTCTTAAAGAAATAATTTTTTGAATTTGCAATATCTATATAGTAGTAAAAAGTAGTTTAAATTAGCTTACGCAAAACTATTTTGCCATGCTCAGTAGCAATACTGGCATAGTATTTAAAAAAAATAAATGATTGTTCCAAATACATTCCGTTTGAAATTATTCAAATCGATAACTTGTTTGGCCCAATTAAAAATACAACTCAAATTCCTTAATTTTTAATAGCGGTTCATTATTAGCCAAATTACATTTATTTGTTTTTTTAAGTTTTAATATAAACTTCCACACCATTTATAATCGACCGTAATTCACTAGATGTAAAGACGACATAATTAATTCGCGTAGATGCAAATGTTTATTTTTCAAATCGCTGCTTGGTCACCAGCGCTGCCAACTTTCATTTGATGAGTGTTTTTATTATTTGCTTGGCTGTTGCTAGCGTTGTTGTCATTATAGTAGTTTTATGCAAACATACGTAGTTCTTCTATCGATTTTGGTGGAGCTGGTTCCTCCCATTCTCCCAACATGCTCTTCCATGGAGGTCAATTGTACATCCAAACGACATCGGTAATACATTCGCGTTTGAGCTCAGTGAACTTGACTTTCAATAGGAAGGTAGGATTGTTGTTGTTGTTTTAACGACAGAAGGTAGGATCGCAACGCATGTCTTAACGACGGTATCCCCACCATTTTTCATCTTTGCGCATAACACGATGGAACCAGTCAATTGATTCGCTCAACTGGTAACGCTTTGATCTGAAAGATGGGTGTTGAGTGTTTAGCCTTATGTAAATTCAATTTTGTTCTAAACCTACCCAACAGCTTGATAAACCTGACTAGCAGTATCGGGATCCGAATGTACTTACCGTAGTATTTGCTCTTCAAAAAGTTACTTCCACCCTCAAGTACAAAGCTCATTGGTTTGGGACTAGCGTTCTACACCAGCTCCTTCGCTGATTCTATAAAAAAATTAAAAAATAATTATTAAATCTTTTGAAATAAAGTTTAATTATAGCTTACCTAGCAATGCGACGTGCACCTTTCACGAGCATGTCATTGAGTTTAAAATTTTTTCTCGAATTCACGACCAACTAATTTGATAACTATATTTGAGTACTTCACAGCATCGCGTATCGCAGCAATATTAACGAGGCCATGTTAAGTTATTTCGTACTTTTATCGGAATAAAATATCAGCCGATCTATTGTTTATCGTCCCAAGGGAAATTTGTAAACACTTCTTCCAGATTCAAATAACTAAATAAGCCATCGTAAAGCATTTAATCATGAAATAAACTCAAACAAATTGTCTTGCAAAAACCTTCGTTACGATGACAAAAATGTAAATATGGCTGTGAATAAGCATAATCTAGACACCACCATTCGACACGGTTGCTTATTTGTTCGTAACATTTTTCTGTGGTGAACATTTATTGATTTACCACTGTTAAAAAGAGGCAAAAATAAAAAACTCAATTTTTCATGTATTTGCTCATATTGTACTCATCTTTAAGAATATATATTAAAATAAAACAATTTTCTTTTGAAAATATATTAAAGTTTTATATATAACCAATATTTTTGGGACAACATTTCCATAAATTTTAAGAAAATAACACAATGCAACCATTTTCCGGTTAAAAGTCGGCCATCTTGGTTAAAAGTCGGCCATCTTGGATTCCAATAGAAACTCAACCCCAGAGTACACTTGACGTTTCTACAGTGGCACCTCTCAGCTGTGTCTTTGTTTACATAACATCAGCTGATACTTTCGCTACTCCTCCTCTACCGTGCTATATATTATTGACGTACTATTTGTAGTATTAGTACACAGTGAATAGTGATTTAAATAAACAATAAAATAAGTGACACGTGATAAAACGCGGATTCCGGGTTATGTGATGGTAAGCTTCTCTTGAATATAACAATTGCCCGTCATAGATGCACCTTGTGCATTAAACTTGTGCTCTTGAAACTAATATGAATTGGATTGGCAAAAATTTTAATGTTTTGATTTGACAGCGGAAAAAGACAGTGCAGCCCGTGTTTCAAGAGGAGAGAAAACAGCACAATATAATCGTGAATACCGAGCACAAAAGAAAGCATAGCGGGAAAAGGAGAAATTGGAAATAATAGCTGGTAGTCATTCGAGGAAGAGGAAAACAGCTGCGGAATATCAGAGAGCGCTTAAAAAAGTTTCCAAGTCTGCTGTTCCATCAATCTCTGCAGAAGCATCTATAACTACTGATGTATCAACGATCGTCAATTCACCGATAACTGCTAGGCCTTTAACGCGTGTTGATGGATTACAAAAGAGAGATGGTTACGCTGCATATTCTCTTCCGCAACGAAATTACTTTCCCAGTCAAAATTCCTTCATTTAGACTTTGCTTTATAAAATGTGCATAATAAATTTATGAAATGTGAATTTAAGTTTTCTAGTTTTCTTTCATACAAAATGATATGCATTTCTGAATATCACTAAGAAGTATAACTTCTTCCGCGCGTAGGGACTCCACGCAACTTTTTTTTTTATATTGATAGACGATTTTTCTAGAAAGACATTTGTATACTTTATGAAAGCCAAAAGTGAAGTTTTTGAAAAATTTAGAAATTTTAAAAACTTTGTTGAATGCCAAATGGACTGTAAAATAAAAGCCATACGAAGGGATAATGGTAAAGAATATATTAACAATGAATTTGATAATTTTTTGAAAAGTTGTGGTATAAAGAGGGAGTTGACTGTCCCGTATACACCCATATGGTGTTGCGGAGCGAGCCAACCGAACCATAGTCGAAATGGCCAAAAGTTTATTAATTCACGCAAATCTTGGTCAATTTTTGTGGGCTGAAGCGGTACAAACCGCAGTGTATTTACGAAATAGATGCTCAACGAAGGCATTGAATTCTCGTACTCCATTTGAGGTGCGGAAGCAGCATAAGCCATCAGTAAAGCATCTACGTATTTTCGGGTCACGTGCATTTGCACTAGACAAAACAAACAGAGGCAAATTCGATGCGAAAGGCAAGGAGTACATTTTTGTTGGTTACTCCAATACAGCAAAAGCATATCATTTATATGATCAACAGCGGCGTATTATAGTAGAAAGGCGCGACGTTAAATTCATTGAAGGCGAGTTTAATAAGAGCATCACTTCAGAAATTAGTTCATTACAATGCAATGGTGACTTCGCGACAAACGTCATTCGCCTTAAGTCTACAGAAAATGGGCAGTCAGCAACTGAAAATGTAGGCGAGCGTGAAATGAAAAACGACTTCGACGTTGAGAAGGACGAGCTTGCCACAGCAAGTGATTCTGAAGCAGAGTAGAGTGCACCAAGTTCAGAACAAGATGAGTTACCAAAACGTGGGCGTGGTAGACCAAAACATATTCGAACAGGTCAACCAGGCAGGTTAAAGAAGCAGTTTCAACTTTTAAATGTAAACTCTACAGAAAATGATGAAACGCCTCAAAGTCCAACGGAAGCATTGAGTGGTCAACATGCAGTTGAATGGCGAAAATCCATGCAGTTGGAATATGATGCTCTTATAGCCAATAATACGTGGTTGTTAGTTGATTTACCGAAGGGACAAAAAGCCATTGGTTCAAAATGGGTTTATCGAATCAAGCGAGACGCCAGCGGAAATATCGATAAGTTTAAATCAAGATTAGTTGCAAAAGGTTGTGGGCAACAATTAGGTGTCAACTACTGGAAGACGTTCTCTCCAGACCTCCACAAGACGATACGATACGATAATACAGATCCGCACATTGAACACGAGACAGCAGCTAAGCATATCCTACGTTATTTATCGGGCACCATCGACATATCCATTGAATATTGCAAGACTGGTGAAGACGTAAAGGGGTTCGCCGACGCTGATTAGGCAAACGATTCGTCTGACAAAAAGTCGTACACAGGGTACGCTTTTTACATAGGAGGTAGTTCTTTTTCGTGGTCTTCAACGAAGCAGAACATCACAGCTTTAAGCAGTACTGAGGCTGAATATGTAGCCTTAGCAATGGCAGCTACCTTAGCAGACTATTAAGTGAGATAGGCTGGTCAAGCTCAACACCAATAACGCTATATGGTGACAACATAAGCGCACAACATATCGCTCGCAATCCAATTCAACATATGCGTACAAAACACATAAATATTAAGTATCATTTCATTCGTGAAAAAGTTGAAAATAATGAAATCAATTTGAAATATATATTCCAGATAAGAATGTTGCCGATATCTTAACAAAGTCTTTGTCAAAGCAAAAGCACTGTAATTTTGTAAAAATACTTGGATTAAATTAAAGTTTTGTTAAAAAGTAAATATATAAGCTTAAGAAGACGTGTTGAAGTTGTAATCTTAATATTATTAATATGGCAACCTTCTAAATGACACTATCTGTATAATAGATTCCTAACTGTAACCGTAAATTACTTATTACATTGTACATTGAATTCAGTTCAGTTCTTATTAAACCTTTAAACTATAAACACTCCGTTTTACTATCAGTGGTTCTCTGCAACAGATAAAATAAAAGAATTTATTATGTTGGCTTTTGCCCAATGTATTGCGTATGCAATATTTAAAATTTCTTCCTTAATTATTTCTAATTTTTTCACTTTGCATGGTTTTAATTATATTATTTGTAATATTTGTTATCTCGCTAAGTTTGCCAATTGTAAATTTGTTAATACCTTATTACTGTTATTTTGTAAGACAATATTTATTTTATTTGAAATTATTTCGTAGTCTGAATGGTCTGGACTTCCTGCAATCCATTTCCATGCGCTACCCAGGAAATTTATTGATCTTTTTATTTTTTGCTCTACTTTTGAATTGTTAATTTGGACTCCTATCTGTGTTATTATGTGGGATATGAAGGGGTAGTTAGCGTTTTTGCGGATAGTTTCAGTTTTAGTAGTCGCTTCTATGTGATCTAGTGTGTCCGTACATTTTTCTATGTCAATTTCATGTATTATCCTAAATGTTCGTGTTTGTAGTCTAGCCGTTCCCTTTTCTATTATTATTAATTGGGAGTATGAGTAGTCGAGGATTTGTACTTCCGCCCGGCATAGCGGTAGTAACATTAGTAGTTGTTTCCAGCTTCCCATAGGATGTTAATGTGCGTTTCGGGGTTGTCCTTATTCCTGCCGGCACTGGGGTCCCTCGACGTTTTCGAATCCCACGTTGTGCGTCGTAGCCGCTTGTCAGCAAGGTATTTTTCTTTTTTCACTTTTCACTTGTCGCGTAGCCTTACTTTTTGATTTTCAGGCAATAACTACTTCCGCGCGCTGGTCCCTGCTCGGGCGTCAGTTAAAAACGTTTTCTTATTTTTATTAAAAAATGTTATCTGGGAGCTGTGCTCCTTTATTGAATTCCACTAAAGAACTAAAGTTTACAATTAATTATACTTAACTCTAGACCTATGTTTGCTGCTGCAACGGGTACGGAGTTTGCTGACGCTGCGCTTCCCACAGGTTGGCACTTCGCTGACGTTGCGCTTCCCACAGGTTGCCACTACACGTGTTGCACTCTCAGCGATTTAGTGGTGTTATATTATATTACTTTGTATCATATGATATTAATGCCTCTGACATCAAGTTCATCCCTCTACATAAAAATCTCGCGCTCGCGTATCTCAAGGTCACCTTTTTTTTTAGAAGTTTTAAAATCAGTCATGGCTTTTGGCCACGTCGAAATTGTCAGAAATTTAAATGGCACACCTTTTAGAGGTTCATTAACATTCGCTTTAAAAATCTGACACGCTCGAATAACTTTTTTTTTAACTTCTCATTACGGCCCCTTCAATCTTGAATTGATTGTCAGATTAATATATATCGACTATCAGAAATACAATGAGCGTATATACCATAAATGACTGACGCCCTTGAGTATTTTTATGTGACTGTTTTTTTTTTTTATTTTTGAAAATAATTACCCGCTCTTCTCCCCACTAAAATGGAAAACTCCTCCTAGACTTTCTTTTTTTTTTTAACGTTATCCTAACAATCTAGTAAGTCTCCCCTATTATTCGAAATGGTCACATTTTGCTCTCACACATGGTCATTGATCAATAACAGCACGCATAGTTTCTAATGAAATTCTAATTTCTATATGAAATTATACACCTCAGGATATAATCGACCAATTTCAACCCAACATGTTCCGTTAAACTATTACGACATTTTTTAGTTATATTTAACACTGCCAGGTATCATAATTATTAATTTCATATGATTCTCATTTTCTAGAATGTAAATTGAGCGCCTATGATATTAGTGGAATAAAAAATAGAGTCTCTAAGTTATGCCATGTTGCGTACAAAATATGTTGCATACTCGGATTTGGACCCCAGAATTTTCAACCCTCCAGTTTTTTGAAAAAAATGTTGGTAAAACTTTGAGCTATATTATTGAAATTTGGAGAGAGTCGTTTTATGATAATAGTCTGCCCTTATTTCAAAAATGTAAAATATCGGGCCAATATTACCTGTAACCCTTTATATCTCATATACGAATTCCAAACTCCGGCCGAATTTATACCATATACTGTATATCATTAGTATATAACACAAAAAATTTACTAAACGTATTAATTGGATATATCGTAATTCTAAAAATGTGTTTTTAAACTCTCAAATATTATATATTATGAATTTTTATACCCTGAACAAAGTTTGTCACGAAATTTGTAACACACAGAAGGCAGCGTCGGAGACCATCTAAAGTATATATATAAATGATCAGTATGTTGAGCTGAGTCGACTTAACCATGTCCGTTCGTCCGTTTGTCCGTCCCTCTGTCTGTATGTATATACATATACGAACTAGTCCCTCAGTTTTTAAAATATTGTTTTGAAATTTTGCAAACGTTCGTTTCTCCTCCTAAAGCTGCTCATTTGTCGGAACTGCCGATATCGGACCACTATAACATATAGTTGCCATACAAACTGAACGATCGATGCATTCCATGTATAATACCGAGGCATCTCCGAGTAAAACAATGTTCTCGCGAACGGATCACTGGCGCAAGTTGCAAAGAAACTTGTTAATGTGGTTGCTGGTGGTATTTCCGTTCGCTGCACTATGTTCTCTGCGTTGAAATAAACTCGCTGGCCATTCTCCAAATGAGCTGCCAGATGCACAACAGTAGGATGGCGTTCATGAATTGCAAATGAAAATATTCTCCAGATTGCTTCATTGCAGTTCACATATTTGCCCATTTGAAATTTGCTAATTTCATCTCGTTCAACGCCAATAACCGCCATATCGGTTCCTTCGGTGACATATTTGCAAACATACTTAGTTGATTTTATTGAACTGCAATACTCAACATTTATATGTATTTTGAATGCCTTAGACAAAATTGGCGAATATGGAACGATCCATGTGTTATTAACCACGAAATTCTTTCCCTTTCAATTGAGTGATGAATGTTCTGCCATTGTCAGCGGGTGAGCGACGCCGATAGAGAGGGTATCCGTCGTTTCCAGTTTGAGTTTCCGAAATAAAAGCACGGGGATAACGTTTTTTGCATTTACTGTCCGACATACAAACCGAAGATGGATCGTGTTCTCCGCATGGCCCATGAACCATATTGGCCATCACCACTTCGTGCAACTCTGGATCTATTTCAACATCAGGAATTTCGGCGGAAATGATGTCATCAATTTGGTCAGGCGTAATTTTCTCCACCATTCAAAGAAGAATGTGTGCGTGGGGCAAACCTCTCTTCTGCCATTTCACTGTGTACATCCAGCATCGAACAGTGCCATATATACGTTGTTTCGTAATAAAGTCCATAAAACATCTGAGTTTTTGTTTAAACACGCGTGCTGTAACGTCGTGGCGATCGCTTGGTGATTGACCGGGATGCAATAGATTCGTAATGTCTGGCCATTTTGGATTGCAAGTAAATGTAACAAACAAATCCGGCCGTCTATAATTGCGCACGTAAGTCATCGCATCCTGGGAGTACTCATGCATGTGTCTAGGACTGCCAATATATGTCGTTGGCAAAATATAGAGTCGACCAATATCTGTAATATCCGCATCGCCATTCATTGCATCTCTTAAGTGAATATACTCTTCAGATCGCAACTTCGACTGATTGTATCGCATGTAATTAAGTCGTTCTGTCTCAACTTTAACGTACATGTCAACTGCATACTGTTAAAATAACCGTCCATATCTCAGTAAGTGGTTGTCATAGTTTTGGCGACTCATCATTCGATATGCGTAAAACTTCATTGAACTGACCCTTTTTTTGTCTCGACACCTAAAAGCTTAAATTACCTATATGAAGTAGCAAACACAAATTTTTTTTTACTAACCATTCACCGGATTTATCATCTTATATCCTAAGTGATATCCGTCTTCTCCACGGCAGAACATGAGCGGATATTGCATTGCGTCGTAAGACCGATGTGTCTCACTTATCCATTTTAGTGCGTTTTGATTTCTACGTTTGATGACAATATCACGCGACTGCAAATTTTCTCCAACAACAACAACTGATATTTCGCTAACTGTAGGTCATTATATTGTTTTTCATGTGTCCCTGTTGGTCTTTTGTCCGCTTGTATGATTATACTATGATCATCTGTTGGCATACGTTTCAACGAAATCGTAAACAGTTTAATGAGGCCATTGTGTTTGTGTAACATTTGCTGCAATTTTTCGATTATTTCTCGTTTCGTTGTATTGAAGATAGCACAACGCCGATTTACTTCATCATGTGAATCTCCCAGAAAGTAAATTTAGAGATATTTCTGTTCTTGATCTGGATGCCGCAACAGCGATCCAGCGAGATGAAAAATTTGCCCATGAACTTGTATAATTGGAGGAAAGCTCTGTACTTTCTGTCGAATATGGTTTGGCAAAAATACCTTAAATGTTAGATTGTAGTTTTGTTCATTTACGATTTCACCGCCAAACGACGTCATTTGAAAACAATCGTTGTACATTTTAGTGTGCTTTAAGAAATGGCTCGAGTAAGGAGATTCACCGTAAAGCAGCTGGAACAATGGCTGTGGTGGTGGAAGCAATTCTGGCAACTTAACCTTTCCCCCGGCGCAACATAACCCTGGCGGTTCATTTTTAAATTTGAATGCATTGCAATATTGACAAACTACTGACATCTGACCGATTTGAACAGATGCGCTATATTGTATGTTTGGATCAAATCGAAAACATGTCCGTTCAATGTTCACAAAAGAAAGATGTTGCCGCTTTTGTCGTCGAATAATCGCATATTGTGACCTTACTTCATCACTTTGGCGAGCACGAACTTCCCTTCTCCTCGATCGTTGTTGCTGATTGTGAACTTCTTTCTTCTCAATCGTTCTTGCTGATTGTATATTTGGTTGACATCTTCTAACTGGTGCGTGCTATTCTCCAGCAGTCTATTTCGTGGTGATACCCTCTCAATAACACTTTCCCTTTGACGTGCTCTGCTATTTCGTGTTCTCCCTGCGGCCTGGGAACTCCGAGAAGTGTTACCAAACGTACTGATTCTTGGCATCGTAACAAATATCTGATTGGAAATAATCATTCATTTGCATAAAGTTCATATAAGGTTTTTTTGAAAACTCCAAAAAAAAAAAAATGGATTAAACTAAGGAAATGTACATAAATCGGTATTCGCTAACACGCTAAATCACTTTCCTTAATAACTCACTTTCTAAAACAAAATATACCAATATATCAGTAAAGCAAGGCGAAAATTTTGCGTGTTCGATTGCAAAGCAAAATTGACGTTTAATTTAATTTGTGTTTGTTTCATAAAACTGCCATTTCCATAAACCAAAAATAGCACGTAACACAACCAAAATTACGATATAACCGCTACTGTCACCGATAATTAAACAAAAATAGCAAGAAACAACCAAAATGTGCTAGGTGGAAAATGAGATAAATATATGGTGGATTAACAACCAAAATAAATAAAGATTGTGTGGGTGGTACCACGCCCCCTTTTTCGATAACGCCAAGTTTTATGGGTGAGAATGGTGTTGTTTCCTATAGCTCTATAACAATTTTCATGTTCCTACCTTAAACCATTTTGAAGATATTCACCTTGAAAAATTCAGTTTGTATGGGAGGTGCCACGCCCCCTTTTCGGATTACCCCTTCTTTTATGTGTATTAAGGCTTTTGATACCATATAGGTCTATACCAATTTTCAGGTCCCTACCTTGAAACCTTTCACGGATATTCTGCTTAAAAAATTTAGTTTGTATGGGAGGTACCACGCCCCCTTATTCGATAGCTCCCGGTTTTATAGGTGAGAGTGGTGTTGTTATCCTGTAGCTCTTTACCAATTTTCATGTTCCTACCTTAAACACTTTTGAAGATATTCGACTTGAAAAATTCAATTTGTATGGGAGGTGCCACGCCCCCTTAATATTTTGTTCTGATTTTAAGACATGACCTGCACGTAGTAATAACAAACAGCCGTTTTCGAGTTTTAGCGTTACAACTATACACCATTTCATTTTTAAAATAAAATAGATATAGATATAGATATAGATATAGATATAGATATAGATATAGATATAGATATAGATATAGAAAAATAAGATATAGATATAGATATAGATATAGATATAGATATAGATATAGATATAGATGTCACGGCGTAAAAATGGTCTAATGTGGAATAAAACCACGCCTGTTTTCAATACAGCAAAATTTAAAGTTTCACTTGATCCTTTCACTTTCCCATAGAAAAATCAAGAAACAATTAACATAACGAGATAAAACTTTGCAAGAATGATGCCACTATTGTATGTCACCTTATGACAAAAAATTGGGTAAATTCAACACAAACTGTTCAAGCCCCAAGGTATCGAATATTTGGAATATCTATAGTTGACTTTTTGTCGAAAATATAGGTCAGTGTATGTGATATACAATTGAAATTCAGAGATATCCTTTTCTTTATAATAATATTTCTGTGTATTAAAAATTGGTTGAATCGGGTTAGTACTTCTATGAGCCCCCATATATCTAACATAAAGATTTTCGAACTTTCGGGTGACTTTGTTAAGCATATATCGGACAAAATGTGAGCTATCTCAATGAAAATTAGAGAGCGTGTTTTACTCATAGCAGTGTTTCTTTGTACCTAAAATAAAAAAAATTGGAGCGAAAACTTCACTTAGCCCCTATATAACTACGTATAACCAGGATCTTTAAACATTCAGTTGACTTTAATATGTATGATTGGTTTTTTAATTTGTGGCATGTTAATGATATGTGGTGTTGGGCAAAAAGATCAAATCGGGTCGATTCTACCCCAACTCGCTTGTACTGCATATAATGATTTTCGATTTTATAAAAAAAAATATGTGCTTGTCAGTGTATGAGTTATATACAGTATATATACATATATACAATATAAAATTGCTTGGATTTCGATCCTATAGTTGACCTTTTACATCTTAACATATTTTCATGGTTTCGATTCCTGCTAGCTGCAACAGAATAGC